>JAMKQA010174307.1:0-14023 GCA_024699735.1 Posidonia australis
CTTATGAATATTGCATATATATACCTAAGTAAATGATTTTTATACTCAGTGCTTGAGTATCTCATATCTTCTTAAATGATTATTTACCCAATAATCATATGTCATTTGTTATCATCAAAATACACTTAATAGATTTTTCAACACTAAATGCTAAAAGTGAGGCCAATCAATAAAAACCTAGTACTCAGGTGTAGGTTGATGTTGCCAGTTTTATGGCAAATCACCTAGAAATGCAGCTAGGACATTCATGGAGACATGTATCTAGTACATTGTCTAAAACCTAGTTCCATGAATTTGGGCCTGTCTTAATCATTCAAGGTCCAATAGTTTCAGAAGTGTTACAATTAGTGACTTAAGAAACGAACCTTCCAAGGATAATTAGGAAGAAACGTTATAGCAGACAAGCAGAGAGCTTGATTGGTAGTGGCATTACTGCCTACAGTGAAATAACTCTGTGTACTTCCATTAGACCAGGTGTCTATAAAGAAACTACATAATATGATGCCTTACTGTTTTAGAAGTTGAGAATTACAGTAAGATAATCACTGTCCAGTTCGGTCATTTAGCAAGGATTAATTGGACTTGCAGTCATTTCCATTAGCAAGGATACAACTCATTAGTTTAATTTTTGAAATTTAAAGGAGAGAGAGAAAGTAGGCTAATTAATAATCATGTTAATTAAAATATTGGATTCAAAGCCTTAGATCTTTATTATCATTTATTTCTTGCAAAACAAACAATCAATCTTCTTCTATGGGAACAACTCGCTCTTGCCTTCATCGTGATATGCAAACCACAATCCATAGAAATAATAACATTATCAATGATTCAAATGAACAGTTACTGAGTAAGCAAAGACATGCAAATACGAAGACGTAACATGATCATATTAGCTACAATAAGGTAATTTTCTAGACCAATTTTTCAATGAAATTCTTAATTTTTAGATTCTACTTACGTGGACATGATAAGAGTCATCCATGAGTCTCCTCTGATTTGTACCTACAAAAAGAAAGGCAAAACAAGATTTCCCTTTTGACAGAAGTAAAAAACAAAGAACTAACCTTCCTGTTACCTCTGACAGGTGGGAGGAGGAGGACGATGAGGAGGTTGCTTCTGACAGCAATGTCCAATGACAGGAGAAAGGAAGAGGAGGAAGTTGTGCCAATGGAAGGAGGCGGAGGAGGACGACGTTGTGCAGGTGGAAGATGAGGAGGAGGACGATGTTGTGCGGCGGAGGAAGTTTTGATAAATAGGAAGAGGAGGAGGAGGATGACGACGCTGTGCGGGTGGAAGGAGGTGTCACAGAGGAGGAGGCGGATGGGTATTAGGGTAAGAAAGAAAGGAAAATGACCCGTGCATTGGTATTTTAGATCTGATTTAGCAAGGACAAATAGCGAGGAAATATCCTCTCTATGTCCTCGCTAAAAAAAATGCAAGGACATTGTGAGAAACATTCCTCGCTAAATACTCACAAAATTATTGCGAGGTCATGTTCTCGCTAACTCCCTACTATATGTCCTCATTATATTTTTGCGAGGACATTTCCTCACTAAGTCCTCGCTATTTGTCCTCGCAAAATGTAGATTTTCTAGTAGTGATCAGACCAAAAGATTATATGCCCTAGGATGAGATAGGGATAACTTAGTAATCTTGATAAAAATCAAGAAATTGAAGAATGGTCAAACCAAGAAGCAAAGAATCAGTTATAACTACTTGGATTCTTGGGCCTTAAGTTGACGATTCTCGCCACCTTATTCCATTAGCTGAAACTGCCGCCTGTAACCATGTGCTCCTGTCGCCAAGTCTTCTCACTAGTGTCCACCATCGTTGGTGTAGACACTCCTATTTTGTAGTCACTTGGAAGCAGGCTCCTTTGGAAAGATGCCCAAGCTGCGACTACCAAATCCCTAACTTCCAACCTAAAACCCTAAACCATAGCTCCACCTAAACCCACAAACCCACTTAAGCCCACACAAGCCCCTTCAAGTCCACACCAGTCCACTCTGACCTAATCAAAATTAAAACCAAACAAAACTCATCTAAAACATTTAAAATCCAAATTAATCAAACAAAAATCCCAATTAAAACTAAGATCAAATAAAATCCACTTAAATCCAATTTAATCAAGTGAAAACCCTAATTAAAGTCAAAATCAAATAAAATCCACTTAAAATCCAAATTAATCAAGTGAAAACCCTAATTAAAGTCAAAATCAAATAAAATCCACTTAAAACCATTTAAAATCCAAAATTAATTAATTGAAAACCCTAATTAAAATCAAAATCAAAATCAAAATCAAAGAAAATCAACTTAAACCACTTTAATCCATTTAAATTCAAGAAAAACCATAAATTAAACTCAAAAACCCTAAAAACCATAATTTAAAATTACTTAATTAAACTTAAAACCCTAATTTAAACTCAAAACTCTAATTAAAATCCAAAAACCCTTAAACTAAAAACCTTAATTAAAAACTAAAACCCCTAGATTAAACTCAAACCCGCATTTAAAATCCAAGTAAGAACCCTAATTAAAACCTTAATCAAGCAAAACTCAATAAAATCCCTTAAAAATGAAATCTAACTAAATAAAAACCCAAATCTTTAATTAAATCAAGAGAAAATCAATTAAATCAGCATCTAAATAAAACCCTTAAGTAAATCAAAGTAAAAATTAATCAAACAAAGATTTAAATGAAATCTTAATTAATCAAACCCAAAACCATTTTAATCACTTTAAAACTAATGTAATCCATTTAATTAAATTTAAATCACCAAATAAAACCTTAATCAACTTAAAATGCTAAAACACAAATAAGTCTATTCAAAATCTCAAATTAATCATTAATCATCAAATTAAACCAAAATTAAACCACTAAAACAAAACAAAAAAACCAAAACCCACTCGTAGGCCCAAAACCAAGCCGAATAAACCCAATTCACCTTTCAATAATAGACTTAGGTAAGCCAGAAAATAATTTTGGCGACCCCCTTTATCTTTGGCGGTATCCTGCAAACTCCGGCGACGTCCTGAGATCTCCGGAGTAGATTCTAGTTCTCCTGTGATCTTCGGCCGCTTTCCTCCAACTCACACGAGCATCAGACAACGCCCATCCACTGTCGAGGAGGATCGACGACGAGAGAATGCTGGACTGGAGTTTAAAAGATCCGCCACCGACAGACCAGAGGCGACCATTCCAACGCTCGAACCCACTCAGAGATTCCACTTGAATCCACACAGAGAAAACCTAGTGATCCCCTCGACTTCCAGAGCATTTCTCTCAATTCATTCGCCACTCGAAACCCCCCCTGAACAACCGCAAGAGCAACCACCAGAGGAGTGTTGCCGATAGGCCTCATCGGGAGAACATCAACCAGGTACCCCTCCTCCCCTTTTAGTTCCAAGTTTTTTATTTTAGTCCTGTCAAGTCAGGTTGAGTCTTCCAGACGTGTGTTGCTGGAGATCTCCGCCCCTACGTGCCGTCTCCCTTCCCTCTAGTGGTGGGTTCACCACCACCAGCGAGCCCGCTAGACTACTACAGTGGGAAGAGGTCCCTGAGGCCTCTCCTCCCCCTTCCTTCTCTTGCTCTGGGTTCCCTTCATCTGAGAGGGGATCCCTCTGGCCTCCCATGCCCGATGACACGGCTAGCAGCCTTCGTCAATCGTCAACTGTCGCCGTTGAGACCTCCTGTGCACTCCTAGGACGCTCTGATCATGCCAGCTCCAGACCACCACCATCGGAAGCTCCCATACGACCCTTTGAAGATCCTCCGGTCCCCGCTGTACCGCCTCCACCGCTGTAACATCTTCCTCCACGTCGCCAGTCCGTCCCGTCGGAGCCTGCAAAGAGGGAAGCACCCCAAGCTGTTCTAGCCTCATCTACGACTCCCCAGAGCCTTGCCATGCTGCCTTGGAGCTTCCCGAATCCTCGCCATGCCAAGCCATCGCCACTTGTAGTGCCACAGTGGCAGCCCCCATCATTGGAGAAGAACATCAACAGGGGGATCGACGGTGCGTTCCAGTCGTCGAGGGTTCAATTGGCATCGTCGGATCTTCCCCCTATCTCCTCCTCCAGCTTCTCAGCCCATTAGATCGTTGATCAGCTGCCGGGAGGGCTCAGATGAGCCTTCCAGGCTGTTGTTGCCAGTGATCTTCGAATTGTCGGTGGTGATTGTTAGATTTTTTAGGTTTTATTTAAAAGCCCTTTAATTTGTTTAAACGTTAGAATTAGATCCTGGAATTTTTCTCTTTGACCATTGTATTTTCAATTTAAATTGGATTTCTTTTGTTTCATTGTAAATATTGCATGTTTTATCTTGTTTAGTTTTAATTTAATTTCCAGCCCCATTAAATGTTGTTTTCTTTCCCACTTAAGTCCCTGATATCATGTTTTCTTTGCAATTAAGTCTTGAAGTTTTGCACTGAGCCCCTAGAGCTTTTGAAAATGAGTTTTCTTTGTAAAATTTGCATTTTGAATCCTGAGAAACTTCATAATCACACTGATCATCATAATAGTTCAATTTTTATCATATTTAGGCCCTGAAATTTTGCATGTAAGTCCCTAGATTCACAACATATAGTCCCTGACCACAGGAAATTTGCATCCAGACCCTTAGACTAATTTCAAATCCATCATTTAGGGTTTTATTTGTTTTGTCACATATTTTTGATATTTTCCACTTATTCCATTTCATATTTTGCACTTAATCATAGATTTCATTTAAAAATAATGTTTGCATTGTAAATTGATCTTTAGTTTCATATTTGAGTCACATTTACACTTATGTGTGAATTTTGCACATTAGACCCTAAGTTTTTAGGAAATTACCAAGGTGCAATTTTCACACATGTCAATGTCATATTTTCATGTGTTCCATCATTTACACACTAGAATAGAAGTCATTGAATACATTTTAATCCAGGTTGTCCCGTTTTTGGTGAATTTTGCATTTTGGTCCTTGTACTTGTCCTTTACCATGTTTACATCATTTTCTTGTTTTTAAGACCTTGTCCTTTTCATGTTTTCTTGCAAACAACATCTTCCTGACATTTTGCATAAATGTTGGCATATTTTAGACCATGCATCATCCCCATACATGCATTTATCACATCTAGTCATTGAAATGATCAAATTGCCTCTATGCCACCAATTCATGCACATGTATTTTAGTTCTTGTATTAAGACATGCATAACCTTTGTTTAGATCATTCCTCAACACCCTTTACACATTTAGGTACATATTCATGCATTTTGCATAGTTTTCATCACATTTGCACATTGTCCCATTCTTTTCGAGTGAGCCTGCATCTTATATGGTTTTCCGTGGATTTGTTCCTTGTCCCATTTTCAAAATCCTTTGCCTGACATTTGATTTGATCCCTTTTATTCTGTATTCTCAAATTTTTTGATTTAATTTGGATTTCATTGCCTAAGGGAATATACTAACTGACCAAATGGCCCACATTGGCCCATTTGTGGATTATTTCTCTTTTTTGATTTTCATGACTTTTTCTATGATTTAGATGACTTGGGTTAGCCCCACTTTTGATCTTCTTGATATTGATATGGTTTTTTTGAGTATTCTTTCCAAAAACACCGTCATTTTATGTGATTTTCTTCATGTATCGCCATTTTATCGTTTTACGTGGACTTCTTCATAATTTTTCCATCTTGATTTTCGCAATGTTTTCCATGATTTTGATGGTTTGCGTTGGTTGCATTTTTGGTGCTCTTGATGTCTGTATGATATCCTAAGGCCTTCTCACCAAAAACCTCGTCATTTCATGTGATTTCTTTGTCGTGCCATATTTCGTGATTCCATTAATTCATGTGGATTTCTTCGCAATTTTTGCATACCATCTTGCATATCCATGTAGTCTTGACTTGGCATTCATATTAGCATGATTAGAGCACAATCCAGGTTTAACAAACAATCATTCAGCATCTAACAAGCAAATTAGACTAGAAAGAATGAGTTTCTCGGGCATAAGAGGGTGCCTAACACCCTTGCTGTGCGTAATAGGAATCCTTACCCATCCTCTGGTTTGTGGGCATCTGGCTTTCATGTTTGTATCTCATGTATTCATATTTTGTGATTTGTTTGTAGTTTTCCTCGTCTTTCCCTTAAAAGACTAGGTGGCGATTCCTTTTCTTTTCGTTTTTATCCATACTGGCATGGCTGTAGCCTCTTCCCTTTGATGTGACTCCACATCGGATTCCTAGGCGGGCATGGCCACAATTGGGAATTGTGTGACTCATCACCAGTTCTGTTGCAAAACTCTAAGTGAATTTTGATCCTTCCAGTGTTGATTGCTTGAGTGTTGATTGAAGATGTTGGAAGAAGGCAGGAGGAAGATATTTGGCTAGCCTGATCAAAAATTGATGCTGCGAACTTCTCTCCTTGTCGACCTCATTGGCGATGGTGCTGGCTATCTTCAGTAGACATTGGTGTGGCCAGGAAGCATGGTCCCAGCATCCAGGAGGCAAGCTTGGATGATGAAGAAGCCTCTCCTATGATCCAACTACCAAGTGACAGCTCTAGTCATCCCTCCCTCCAAGCTCGTCGGTGGAAGCATTGTATGTCTACAAAGAGGTGTCGACGATCTTCATTGGGGCTTAGGGAGGCGTGGATATAGGTGATTAGATGCCGGAAGAGTCGGGATAGTGGAAAAGGAGCAAGATTACAAGCTCAGGTCAAAGGAAGGCTTGACGGATCCTTCCACCCATCTCCCTTGTCGCTGCACACTCTGACCGTCCTCATTTGAGGACATCGAGCTCCATTTACAGTCCAAAGAGGTAGGGGAAGCATAAGGAAGGGACGAGCATGAATATCGTTCGAGGAGGAACAACGAATTCCTCTTCCCTGGCCTGTACCACTAGAATCAGCGAAGCTTCGGTGAGGTGCGTTGCTCCACCGATATCTACAAAGAAACTGGGAAGGAGGCTTTTGGAGAGTGCCTGTGAGATTCGTAAAGCTTACGACTCTTGCTCCCAACCTCAGGACTGCTCGAAGTGGATTAGCTCTTCGCCATTGTCAACCTCAACGATTGGTAGGGGAGAAGTGGAAGTGAGTGTCGGGAGCCGACTCCTGATGATGACAAATTTATACTACACTCGAATGGAAGCGGAGAAGAGTGGGAGACTTACATGTGATGTGTCTGGAAACTTATACATCACCGAAAGCTCTTAAAGCTTGAGCGTTGTTGGTAGTGATTGAGTTCACTATTGGGGGCGTTGTCACTAGAATTGGATCACTAAGAGAAATCTAGAGCTGTAGTAGGAAGTGGAAGTAGGCGATCTCTCCGTTGATCCCTTTGGTTTGTCGCAAAGGCCTTTAAATTGGCGATGGAATTGAGCCAGGGCCGTGGATGTGTAACGGCTGGAGGCAAGTGGTGGTAATTACGTCTAGGAGATTGAATTGGTAGATTCGATGCTAGATTAAGGGCATAATGGTCCCTGGAGGCAAGGGGAAAGAGGCCAGATTAAATCCTAGCTGTCATCAATAGAGAATCAAGTAATTAAGCAGCAAAGTGGATGTCTCCGACCTTTAGCACTGAAATAAGGCATTTCGTCAGCTATTTCCACCACTTACTTGCATTAGCTATACATGCCTTGAATCCATGCAACATATAACCAGTTGGAAGTCCTGCTTGGCCCAATAAAAATCAGTTATGTAGCCCTTGAGCTCATTAACCATTTACTAAGGGACAATCGACAGTCAATGGTTAATATGAATGCTATTGAGACATTTCAAATATCACATCCTCTCCCCTGGATCCATTCAAACCTACCTGTAAAATCCAGGCTGTCTACAACAATTCATGCATTTTGTTGGATAATCTACTATGTCTTGATCCTCAATGCACTTTTAAAGTTTGATTTTCCCTTGGCTGGCCTATTTCATGATGAACCTCTGTTGGGTGTGCTTGACTTTTAAACAAACTACCATGTTGGGCTTGATATGAACAATTCATTCATTTGTCTTTGTGGCAATGGACTTTTGTGATGCATCTTTGCTTTCTGCCATTTGTCAATGAGCATCAACTCATGGTAGTCTCTGCTTGCAAATTTACTTAAATGCAACCATACACATATGCTTGCAATTTTGACAAATCCTGTGCAACTTTGAACTGTGCTTGCTTACTTTTGTGACTGTTTGTTGAATTTCTAACATTTCCTGACTATTTTAACTTGTTCTAGCTATTGCTGTATAGTTATTCTACTTTGTATATTGCTATTATGATTGGTTTGATTTTTTGCTTACAATCTGCACCAGATATAATGGCATGGGTCCCTATGCCTCATGCGAGAGTGCTTCTAGTTCGAGGACTCTCAGCAAGAGTTTGGCTTTAGTGCTCATGAGCCTGTCATTCTTGAGGAGGTATGAACTACTTTTGTTGCTCTTTTGGATATTAACTCTATAAATGATATTTGATTGAGATTTCTGGTTGTGGAGGAGTTAGGAAACTTCAGAGGTCGATTGCTAGACTCGGGGCATATTTGTGAGAAGCATAAGTTCTAGGTAACTCCTATTTTGAAAAAAGCCTAGTATATGCCTATGTCTGGCTACTTTCCAAGTTACATTTACTGACTTCTATTTTTCTTCTGTCAGGCCGAGGATGCTAGCTGGACCATTGAGTGCCATTGGATGCCAATGTTAGAGTAGCTTGAGTGGCTACCCCTGTTCTTACTGGAATTCGTGCTTCATAGGACTCCCTTTGGCAGCTTTTTATGTATTTTGGCCATTCATGGCCACTCTGAGTTTTTCAATGCGATGGTGGAGAGGTGTAGGCACGAGACCCGCACTTTCCATTTTCCCTTTAAAGAGATGACCATCCTCCCAAAGCATTGGGCTTTGCTTACCAGATTATGCTTTGAGAGGGAATTGATCACTGGAAAGGCCACTTAAGGTTTCTTTCAGGTCCTAGGTTGCTCGATAGGGACCCTCCTACCACCAAGAGGTACTAGGTGTTGGAGCACGTTTTCAAGGACACTACTTCTACTACCTTTGTCACAATTTGCTTCCTATGCCATGCTAGTGGTGTGAGCCTAACCATAAGGCTGCCTTTGGTGTGTTCAGCTACGAGGAAGATAGATATTTGCTTGATTTGCTTAGCATTGAAGATGTAAGTCTGTATTTTCAGTTGTAGTTTCAATTTTAGCAATGATTTCTTTACCAGATACTGACTTTTGTTTGTTGATGCTGTGCTTCCAGGTCACACTTCATCCCTTTAGAGGCTATGAGGGACATGACTAGGCTCCCCTCACTTCTACTGTAGCACTGAGACGCTAGTAGATGCGTTTCTACTATTTGAAGTAGTCTGCCTACTACCTGTCTGGACACATTCGTCACTAGTTTGTAGACGAGTTTTGTATTCCAACTCCTCCCCTAGTTGATATGACATCAAAGGGCACTTCCTACTTTGTTGCCAGGCATTCTTCTATTGAGGCAGCTACTACTTGGAGTCGGCATACCATCGAAGAGGTTGGGTATGTTGAGTATTTGGAGTGGTTTTGGCATGTTGGAAAGCCATATTTGTTTGAGGAGGAGCTACAAGAAAGCCAACGTGGATGTGGTTCGACACTGAGTGGACTAAGGTAAACTGAGTAGCAATTAATTCTTTCTGCAAAATGTGTATAATATTTAATATGCAAACTGACTTTGCAGGGATTCAAGGATAGCTACGCTACTTTCTACCAAGAGATGGAGCAGCAGGAGGTAAGTAAAAGTTTATTGTTTCTACGTATACTCTCCGTGAATTGTATCTGACAAATCTATGTTTGAACAAGAGCTACAGTGGAAGGCCATGATGGAGGTATTTGATTTATTATGTAGCCATCAATTTAAATTGTCTTATTCAAATCATTTCATGCTGTATTGACTTTCTCAATTTCCTTCTTTTAGGGCAGTGGCTATGAGGAGGAGCTAAACCCTGGTACTAGCAAGGAGTTCTCTGTGGAGTTTGAGCCAGAGGATATGTTAGCTGACAAGGGGCCTAGAGGTGCCTCTACTACTGCTACGGGCCCTTCTTGAGCTCGAAGCTGCTTCTGCCACGATCTCTCGTAGAATTGACCACAAGTTTACCCACACCACCACTACTTCACTGAGGGGCGCTGTTGAGGAGGAGGACAGGAGCTCATGGGAGAATTAGTTGTTGCCTTCTTCCTTCGAAACTATTTTGCTGTACTTGAACTCCTTGATTTGTATGAAATTAACTATGTAACGTGGACAAATTTATGTTTATGTGCTAAAAACTGATTGATCTTGCTATCCATGTGTGCTGACTTGTATGAGATATCTTGAGTTTGTTCTATTGGTGTTTCAAGACCTTGTGCCAATTAGGCATATTAACTGAGCTAAACTGAATGGATTATGAACTGTATTTTGTTTCGCTGCTAATTCGCGTCGGCTGAATTCCACCATGACTTCTTGCTATGAGGCTCTGCTTTATCCATCTACTATCATTATTTGTCTTGAGAAATTGCTCAAGTGAACTGCTAGGAAAATTAACTGGAACCTGATCTGAGTTGCTGTCACCTGCATAGACAGACTCCTGTGCGTGACTGCTCTTTTCATCTGCTTCCTCCTGTCCAAGGTTATAACTATAGCCACTTCTCTTGCTCGAGACCCATTTATTTTCTCACCTTCATTGTTATGTGCGGATTGGATCAAGGGGAAAATGCAAGCTTCTTCTCCTCTGATTGAGAATGGTAAGCACAGTTACTCTTGTTCTTGGTATTTTATGCTTTTCACCCCATTGTCTCTTGTTATCATGTGGTGCTTGCGTTGTAGGGCTTTCCTACCATGGTTACACCTGCACATTGCTTGAACGTCCTCCAGGCGTGGATTAGTAAGCTAATGGCTGATGATTGCGACAAATTGTGACTCTAGGGCATCTCCACGAAATATCTGGATATTGCAAATGTGGAGGTCTCCCGGTACTTCTTGTGTGCGACTACTCATTTCTAGAAGCCTGCTTTTCACGTGTTCTAGTTTGGGTAAGTGGAACTGACTCACACCTTGGAGGAAGTTGGAAGGATCTGTAGTTTGTACAAGTTTCAGGGGTCCACTATGTTTTTGAGGCACGATAGTTATGCCTCTGTTCTGAGCTAGTTGACCAGCCTTTCGACCGACGAGTGTGGACGCTGGCATATCTATACTGATGAGCAAACCCCTATGCTGAGGTTGACATACTTTGATGAGGTGTTTGAGTAGTGTGCTGTTGTAGGCGAGGAACTGTGGCTATGCAACTTTGTTGTTCGCTTCTTGGAAGGATTGGTCTACAATCAAGGCCAGATGACTATGGCCATTGAGGTTACTAAGAATGCTTTGGCAGTGGTGACTCACTAGATTGATCTTGCTTCGGTCATCCTGGTAGAGACATACCGGGCCTTGGATCGATCACTACACCATTGCAGGCACTTTTATGGCTAAGGTGCTCTAGTGTAGGTAAAATATGCTCTATAGTTGTTGTTTTTGTTTTACCTGCTAAGTACTGATAATTGCTTTATTTTGCAATAGGTCTAGCTAGCTGCACACCTGGAGGTTGATGTTTTGCGTTCCCAACATTCTGCTTTTGAGGATTATTGCCATAGTGGGCAATTCCACACCATCCCAACTGTCCACAAGAAATATGAGAGGCTAGAGAAGTTGATGGAGGACAAGGTTGTTTGGCGCATTATTCCATCTATTGTAGATCCGTTTGCAGTTTTCTTCAACGATAGCAATATGTGACTGATTATCTTGCCATGGCTCACTAGGGGTGTGGAATAACACCCGATTCATGTGATGCGACAGTTTCGCTATTGCTAGGATTCTTTTCGATAGAGTCCCATGCCACACTGCTATTAGCTGTATCCTTTTAGCTTGTCTGTTATGACTGCAGAGTTATCCTGGCTGTTACGTTATTGCATTCATTCCAACAAGATTGCTAGCATGGAGGGTGATGGGTAGACCACAGAGTATGAGGTCGAGATGGAGGAGACATGGCCTATTCGCAAGGTGGCACTTGGTCTTCCTCTGTTCATTGAGGTTGGGAGCTCCAAAAGAGTGAGGGATGACTTGGATGGCTGAGATACATTTATCTGCATTGTTTTTTTGCTAGTAGAATGCTCGTTTTAGATAGTATTAATGGTGGTTATGTAAAAGTGGGTTCAGTATTGCTGTTATGCCATATAAAAACATCACATATTTTTGTTTTGAATGTTCATGCTTGTGTGATAGACATAAATGGTTTTTTGAATGTTTACACATGCATACTGAACTATTTGTGTTTTCTGGATGACTCTACGGGTCGCACCAACAAATCGTGTCACCAGTATCAACTTTAATATCCCACTTATCACATTCCCTAAGAGTATTCATTGTCAATGTGCGGTTGGAAAATTTGCCTTGAAGAGCCACTAGAAATGGGCACCAGTTGTATTAGCTAGTCAGACATCAGTGGGACCTAACTATAATATGATGTTGTTTTGGGGATTTCAGGACATTCCCTCTATGACCATGTCGATGGAACCCTGCATGACTCCAAGGTGCGTGGAAACACACGAGGAGTCCCAATATGGTCACGACGAAGATGGTGAATCCGAAGAAGGAGACTAGACTCGGAAACACCAAAAAAAAGATAAGAAAAAGGATAAGGAAAAGGAGTCGCCACCTAGTCTTTTAATGAAAAGATGAGGAAAACCAAGATGCATATGAATGTAATAAAATGATGCAAATGAATGCGAGTGAATGCGTGTGTGCTCCATGCCTAATTGATGAAGTGTGCAAATCAATAAGGGCCAGAGAAAGGGTAAGGATTCTTGTTACGGGGTGATAACTCAAACTATCTGGTCCATAAGCCCTATAACTTGGTGTCTCTTGATTTCAACATTCCACTAATTTCTTGTTTTCCCATTGGTATGGGTGGGGTGTCCTATCAACCATGAGCACCGGTCTCGATCTCCCTCGACCTCGCCCAGGGTGGGGCATCTGTAGGCACCTTGAATTTTACAGGTAGATTTGAGTGGATCCAAAAGAGAGGATGTGACCTTTGAATTGCCTCAATAATGTTCATATTAAGCATTGGTTGCCAATTGGTCACTAATGGGATGGTCAATGAGCTCAAAGGCTACATAGCTGACTCTTATTGGGCCAAGTTGAACTTCCAACTGGTTATATGTGGCAAAGATTCTTGGCGTGTATAGCTTGTGAAGTGCCCTGTCTCGATGCTGAAAGATGGAAAAGTCTCTTTTGCTGCTTAATTACTTAATTTTCTACTAGTGACGACTAGGATTTGATCCAACCTCTTTCCTCTTGCCTTTAGGGATCTTTATGCCCTTAATCTAGTGTCAAATTTACCAATTCAATCTCCTGGACATCATCGCTACCACTCACCTTTGGCCGTTACACATCCACGACCCTAGATCGATTCCATCGCCTATTTAAAGGCCTCTGCGTCACGTCGAAGGGATGATCCTGGAGAGAGATCGCCTACCTCCACTTCCAGCTCCAGCTCCAGACCTTCCCTCTACGATGCAATTCTAGCAACACTGCCTCTAGTGGCAAGCACAGTCACTATCGACGACACTCGAGCTTTAAGGAGCCTCTGGCAACACACAACGCGTCACAGGTAAGTCTCCTACTCTTATCTGCTTCCATTTGAGTGTTGTATGAGTGCGTGAGTCGCTAGGAGCTGGTTCCCAACGCTCGTTTCCTTTCCTTCCCCGATGATCATTGAGGTTGACAGTGACGAGGAGCTACTCCACTCTAAGTGACCTCGAGGTAGGGAGCAAGAGTTGTTAGCCTCGCGATCCTTGTTAGCCTCGCGATCCTTGTTAGCACGCCCTAGAAGCCTCCTTTCCTGTTTCTTTGCGATGATCGATTGAACGACGCACCTCACTGGAACTTCACTGAAGCCAGTGTGTTGTAAATGTGTCTTGAATTATGTTTTTTGTTTCAGGGTTGTTTGGTCATTTGACCATTTGGGTGCTCTAGTATTTAAGTAGGCTAAGGCACAGATTATGTAACCTTTTTGTC
>JAMKQA010174308.1:0-16361 GCA_024699735.1 Posidonia australis
ATCCTTACCCGCATTTCTGGTTTTCGAAGACCTTCCTTATTGTTTTGCATGATTTTTCATGTTTTATTTGGTTTTCCTCGTCTTCCATAATAGACTAGGTGGCGACTCCAGCATTTGCATTTTTTATTTATTTTTCTGTCGTAGCTTTTCCGATTTTCGCATTATCTTGCGATCCTCGCCGACATGGTTACACTCGTCTTCCATTTTAATAGACTAGGTGGTGACTCCTGCATTTGCATTTTTATTTTATATTTTTTGCCGTGACTTTGCCGACCCTCGCATATTTGGCCTTTCGCGCCAAGTTCCAAGGCTGTCGCTGGCATGGTTACAATATGTTAATGGAAAATTCTAGGTGTGCTTGTTAACATTGCTATTTTATTGAATCAAATACTTTATTATTACATTTCTTTTCTAGTTTTCTAGGGTTGAAGTATCGTCATTGTGACCATATGTGGTAGGAAGTGAACCCAAGTGCGTGGGACGAAACCACACACACCAATAAGGCCACGGAGAGGGCGGCGCATCCGAAGAGGATCTCGACTTGAAAACACTAAGCGAATATGAGAATGCAAAAGAAAAGCAAAAGCAAAAACAAAAACAAAAACAAAAGGATAAGAAATGAATCATTGCCTAGTCCATTTAAATGGAAGATAAGGAAAACCATATGCAAAAGTTATGTATGAGCAAAGAAATAAGAACACAAGACTCCAATGCCAATGAATGAAACACAAAAGATCATTGCAGGCAGAGAAGGGGTAAGGACTCCTGTTACGCACGGAGAAGGTGTTAGGCACCCTTATACATCCAACAACATCGATCTCTTAATGCTTAATCAGCTCGTGTGTATGACTTTGAAAGTATGCAAGTGCTCCATAATGTATGCCAAGAGGTAAACGCTAGATGCCATGCAAATGCGAGTAAAACATGCAAAGAGGAAGATCAGATTGCATGAAACCAAAGCCATGTAAATGATCAATGCATGCAGTGCTCTGCCATGTTGTTGTGCACTAAACCAGGATGGCGCATCAGGTTTACGGGTTAGCCTCGCACATTAGATTCATGCACAGAGACTATGAGCTATAATATGTGTATCCCCAACGTGCCCTAGAAACTCTGGTTCAGACAATCGACATTCATTACACATATTCAATGAATTCAAAGGTCGATTCAATTACGAAACCATCCGAACATGTAGTGGAGAGGTATGCAATGACGAAAACATGAGTGCAAGCAAATCAAAACGAAATCAAATCAAATTCCACAACCCATCATCTCCATCATTGTGATGCCAAGACCATGGATTGCTGGTGAGGTAGGTGGTCGGAACATCAAAGGTCTGAGGTCGTGGTCTCGTCTAGAGCATCGCGAAGGTGATGAGAGGTGGATGTGTGTGTGGGGATGGACTGTGCCTTGCATTCGAAGGCCGACAGCCTCATGCAAATATTCGGGAACCCATCATCGAACGATGAAACAAATGACGCAAGCTAGGAAAACACTGATGACATGCAGATAATTAGACCATAATGAGGCTAAGTGAGGCAAGGGAGGAGATAATTATCCTAGTTAATGGGTTGTTTAACTACGTTGGAGCTTGGAATGTCCCCTCCCGATGCCAACGACTTGTGCAGCTGTCCTCTCTGGGTAGTTGCTTTGGACACGACAAAGGCAATGATTGGGATGGAGGCAGGTCACTCAACTACTTAGAGATCTCTTCCTCACTCACTCACACTCAATGGGCTGTAATTGACAGTGAAGAGGATGGATGGGTGATCAGCTAAGGGTGTTTGGTTGTGGCAGGAGGTGGAGGGAGTCTTTTCATGCAAATGGCCACGACAACCTCACTATGGTCGAGGTTGGGGGTGTTATATAGAAGGCTCGACATATGGTGGTTGTTTATTTGTAAAAGAATTTTGAATGATTGGCTATTTTTTGAATTATTGGGTTTGATTGAGTTTTCTTTGTTAAATGAGGGACATGATGGTGAACACACATCAAGGAACATCTCCAAATCCATAAAAACCAATGGGAAGCCTCAAAATGCACGTCCTAAAGTGATTGGATGATTAAATCCTTGTGCAGCAAGACACTAACTCATGACACTGTGTTGCATTACAGCTAGCATGATGCACCAATACCATGTACTTTTGACATGCGCCAAATATACACGTATGACACACACATCTCCTTTACACGTCAATAGGCCATGCCTATCCTACTTCAAGGATCGTTGCTTGGATCTTGGACTTATTGCTTGAGTGCTTGGACCTTAGGTTGGCTCTAGGTGTTTAAGGTTTGTGGTTTTGGTTGGGCTTGCAGTGTTACATAGGTTTGGGGTGCAGGATTAGTTTGTCATTGACCAAAGCAAGTTATTCTGGATGATTCCGTTAGCGAGCAACTGCGAAACCAAGGTGTCTATAGATACCTCTCCCTGAGCAAGGTTAAGGGAAGCAAGAATGATGCTCACGGTTGATGAAACACCTTGCCTGGAACTTGCGGGAGGGTGTTGGTTGTTGTTGGCTTTGAGTCACTAATTTGGAGGATTCACCGACAATCATGACTTGTCACCCCTACAAATACTAATGTTGATTGTTGATGCTATGTGATACAATGCAATGCTAGTTCTTGAGCATGATAATGATACTAGGTAAAGAAATGCTAGTGCATTGTTGAGAATGCAATGCTGACAATAGGGTTTGATGCTAATGCTGATTGACAATTGAGGGTGTCAACTTGACAATTGACGATGTCACCCAGACATTTGATGGTGTCAATCAGACAACTGACGGTGTCAACTAGACATTTGTCGATGTCAATCAGATTGTTGGGGATATTAGCCCAAAGAAAAGGGCAAGACATGCTATCAGACATGTTGACTGGGAAGAGAAAGATATGACAAGTTAACGGACTTATTGACCAACAAAGAGAGATATGACACGTTGGCGAACTTGTCAACCGACAAAGAGAAATATAACAAGTTGACAGACTTGTCATCTAGTAATGAGAGACATGACAAGTTAACAGACTTGTCCATTGACAAAGAGAGATATGACAAGTTAATGAACATGTTGACTTACAAAGAGAGATACGACAAGTTAATGGACCTATCGACTTGTAAAGAAGTATACAACAAGTTATCAGACTTGTCAGCTGAAGTAAGAGATAAGTGAAAAGTTATTGGACTTGTCGACAGAAGGAAAGAGATAAGTGACGAGTTATCAGACTTGTCAATCGAAAGAAGAGAGATACAACAAGTTATCGGACTAGTCGACTGAACAAAGAGATAAGCGATAAGTTATCAGATTTGTTGGTCGAAGGAAGAGATAAGCGACAGTTAGCAGACTTGTCGACCAAAGGAAGAGATAAGCAACAAGTTATCACACTTGTCAATCAAAAGAGGAGATAAGCGACAAGTTATCATACTTTTTGACTAAAGGAGGAGATAAGCAACAAGTTATCGGACTTGTTGACCAAAGGAGGAGATAAGTGACAAGTTATTAGACTTGTCGACCAAAGGAAGAGAGATAAGTGATAGGTTATCAGACTTGTCGACTGAAGGTAGAGATAAGCAACAAGTTATTAGACTTGTTGGTTGGAGAAAGAGATAAGCGACAAGTTATCGGACTTGTCAACCAAAGGATGAGTGATAAGCAATAAGTTATTAGACTTATTGATTGAAGGAAGAGATAAGCGATAAGTTATCAGACTTGTTGACCGAAGGAAGACAGACAAGTGACAAGTTATCAGACTTGTGAACCAAAGGTGGAGATAAGTGACAAGATATAAGTGACAAGTTATTGGACTTGTAGACCAAAGAAGAGATTAGCGACAAGTTATCGAACTTGTCAACCAAAGGAGGAGATAAGCGACAAGAGCTAAGTGACAAGTTATCGAACTTACCGACCAAAGAAGGGATAAGCGAAAAGTTATCAGACTTGTCAACTAAAGAAGGGATATGTGACAAGTTATCGGACTTGTTGACTAATGAAGAGAGATGCAACAAGTTATTGGACTTATCAATTGAAAGAAGAGATAATTGACAAGTTATCGAACTTGTCGGTTGGAGAAAGGGATACTATTAGACATGTCGACCAAAGGAAGAGATAAGCAACAAGTTATCGAACTTGTTGACTGAAGGAAGAGAGATAAGTGACAAGCTATTGGACTTGTTGATCGAAGGAGAGAAATAGGATTGCTAGGGGCTAAAACAGTTTGTTTAGTAGACTAAGTTTGCAACGAACATGCTTGCGTATGAGTGCACCCTGGATCGTTGACCTTGTGTTCATGTGCGTCGCTCAATCTGATGCTTGCTAAGGCAATGAGTGTTTGCTGTTTGTTGGAGTTCTATTCTTCTCCTCTAATGCTTTTAGCCATGCTTGGGATGTTGTCTTACTTTCGTGCATGATTATCTATCACGTTGGTAATTTTTGTGCTTGTGCTCTAAAGGCTTTTCAACCAACATGTTGTATTGAACATTTCTCTAAGTGCTTGTTCAGCTATTGCCAACTAGATTGGAGGAGGGTAGAGTTGATGCCTACTCATAGTGCAACCAATTTATCTGCTAGATGTATGTGCTTGGATTACGTGCTAGAGAAACATGCTTGCATTATGTGATGGTTATGCGTGTTTGTGAGAATGAACTGCTTCTTCAATTGCTTGACTACTACACCTTTGCTTTTTTGCACTTGACTGTGTAGTCGTTGGGTGCCCATAGTAGTATTTGCAGAATTTATTATGTTAGGGAGAGACAACTAATACACTACTGACCCTGCAAATTTGAGTGATCCCTTAGCCTAAAAGACAATCGACATGCACCTAATGGAAGGTAGTGAACCTGAGAACTTGGTTATTGTCGACCCATGCTAGTAAATGTCATGATGTGTGTGCCAACCAGAAAGCAACTGACATGCCCCTGATTGGAGGTGCTAGATTTGAGATCTCAATTGTAGTGGATCCGTGTTGGCAGGTATCCTGATGCGTTTACCATGACCAAAAAGCAGTTGACATGCTCCTAGTTGATGGTGTTGGATCTCAGATCTCGGTTGCAGTGAACCCATGCTAGTAGATGTTCTGATCGGAAAGCAGCTAAAATGCCACTAGTTAGAGGTTCTGAGGCTAGGCTCCTGACCATGAGGCAACTAACATGCCCTTGGTTGGAGGTTTTGAAGCTGGGCTCCTGACCAAGAGGTAGCTAACATGCCCTTGATTAGATTCTCAGTAGGATCCTGCAAGGTAATGCATAAAGACAAGCAAGGTGTTTTGAGCATAAGCAAGTTGATTGATTAGGGGGGATTATCTTGTTTGCTTGTTTGCCCTCGGTTATCATGAAAACCTCATGCCTGCTAAAAAGGAAGGAGTGTGTTCGACTCAAGTGACCCTACTACAAATGACAAGTCGTGGGTGGTGTTCTTTGGAAAGTAACGTCACTCAAGCTCACTCTAAGGATAGGAACCACTCAGTGGATTGCAGATTACGCTCCATCCCAAACTCCTTAGGGCCTATAACATCCAAGGTCGACCATAGAGTTGTATCCAGAAATCTAGAAATGATATATCTTGTAATTGAGACTTTGGGGGGGTTTGTGCGCCCAGAAAGTATAGGAAATGATTTGATAGGAATCTCATTTCTTATTGACCATA
The DNA here is from genome assembly GCA_024699735.1 of Posidonia australis. NCBI lineage: Eukaryota > Viridiplantae > Streptophyta > Magnoliopsida > Alismatales > Posidoniaceae > Posidonia > Posidonia australis. The sequence goes on from JAMKQA010174308.1 coordinate 5,637, forward strand.
CAAAATAAGGGTGTTTGTGCACTTAACCAGAAATGATTTCAAAGGAAACTCAATTCATTTACTTTCTAGAGTATATAAATCACAACCTTTCTCATTTCCTATCCCACCTTTGGAATTTCGACAGAATTTTTAAACCTCTGCCCCATCCTCCACCTCGTCCCCTCCCTGCCCCATCCTCCTCCTCTCACTACCCCGTCCTCCCTGAGACCCCCTCCTCTTCCTCCCCTAGCCTTCATGTGGCCTATCCACCTAATCCCCTCCCTGCCCCGTCCTCCTCCTTCGCCTCCTCTTCTCAATGCCTCGTCTTCCCTGAGTCTTCATCCCCTCCTTGCCCCATCCTCCTCCTCCTCCACCTCATCTTCCTCTCTTCCTCCTCCTCCTCTGTCTCCTCCCCTCCTTTCTCCGTCCTCCTCCTTTGTCGCATCTTCCTTACCTCCTCCTCCTTCTCCTCCTCTCCTCCTCTCCTCCCTACCCTGTCCTCCTCCTTTGTTGATGGCTGGAGCATGTAAGAGCAACAGGAGATCAACGAAGGTGCACCGGATTGGTGCGTGCAATGGATGAGATGGAGAGGGCGAGTCGGCAGTTGCGATAGGCTACGAGTGAAGGCCAGCGATGAACAAGACTCTCCGATAGAGGATGGAGGAGGGCTCTTCGTCGAGCTATGAGGTACTCTCCCCGCTTTTCACTTTTTTTCTCTATTATTTCCTCCCCTCCTCTCTTGTGTGCTTGCTTGACGGTGGGGGGCTAGGTGGTTCAGGAAGGCCCAGCGATGATGGGTTCAAGTGGTGTGGAGGAGTGCGGTGGGGCTGTGGCTGTCGAACTAGGGGTGAGGCCGATAGGGCAATGGCTGTGGGTGTGGTCGGTGGCCGTGGGAGAGTCCCTTCTCATTTCCTTTGCTTTCTTGAACAGGCACAAACAAGAAACTTGGTCAACAAGAAATCAGTTTTCTTTTATTTCCAATTCCAAGCAATTCCTACTAACTCTAGAATTCCAATTCTTAGCAGTTCCTATCAAATTTTGTACACAAACAGACCCTTTGTTATGTAATCTGGATAAGCTAAGACTTAATGTTATTGGAGACCTTGATTGATGTGTGTGTAAGGGTCAGGCGAATAGAATAGGCCACTACAATTGGCATGTGGACCAGGCGGATCTTGTCAGTGGGTAATGTAGGTGTGAGTGGCCAGCAAAGGTTACCATCACGAGTTGTTGGTGTGCAGCCCTAAATACAGTAGCCACAGTGAACGCCACCTGACACACTGCCCTCTTTTTTCACTGATGCCACTGCCTACCAATGCCTGTTCTACCCTTGTCTGTATTGCCATTGGGATTCCCGAATGACAGGGGGTGGCTTGGGGCGTTTAAAGAGCTGGCCCTCTTTCCTGCTTTAGAGGATATAATGAGAGGGGAGGGACAAAGAGTAGAGAGAGAGAGAGGTAAAGTGGGAGAGGGAGGTTTTGTCGGAGTTTTGGTTGTTGGATTTGCCACTAGAGACCCACACCGATGGGTTTGCCGGAGATTGGCTGCTGGAAGTGATCATCGCTATAGGAGGGCATCACCGGAGGTAAAAGCGGGGGTTGGGAGAGCTTGCCAGTGTTGGAAGAGTCACCAGAGATCTCTCTGTGTACGTGTTCCCCCTCATTCTCTCTCTGAAAATCATGCTTAATATTGATAAAAATGTGTAGAAGAGCATGCTATAGTAACTGATTGTAAATGTGTGATTTTTCTATGGATTGATGAGCATTTTATGTGGGTTTTCATGCCTAATATGAGATTTGGGATTTTCATTGAATTATGTGACTTTTTAAGAGATCTAGGTGAAATGAACTTGATAATATGTGAATCCTCATACTCTTAATGTCTAAAATTCAATGTTGATGTTATCTTACATGTTCAGTAAATTTTTCGGGGATTTTACAAAGTTTTAGTTGGGTTCTCTGCATTTTGAGTTTTTTTGCAAAACCTTTAAGCAGTCAGGGTGCATTCTAGGTTGTGATTGATGAGTTTGATTTGAGGTGTGAGCCTTGTAATTGTGTGTTGTGGTATTGCAAGACCTGGGATGTGGTAGACTCAAAAAACCCTCAGTGCTGGTGCTGGTCAAGTTTGGGGTTTGATTCTCTAGGTGCTTTGGCACCCACAGACATCGTGAGGATGCACCCCATGCATGTTACCTATGTGATACTGTGAGGCTACGGTCGAGGTGGTTGAATTCCTACACAAGGTGGTTCACCGTAGCACTACACTAGTGTCATGGTTGGAGCCTCACCAACTTCTTGTGGTTAGGTCAGTCACCTATGGCCACGGTGATACGACAGGTTTTTTTGAGACTATGTGTGTGGTTTTGAGCTAGAATCAAGCTATGGTTTGGCTTTAAGTCAAATTCTAACTGAGTTAAGACTTGTGATTTGAACTAGTTTCCAGCCATGCTTTGTTGTGATTTGAGATATGGATTGATTTGTGTTTTGGGCTGGACTCTAGTCAAGGGTATGCCTCTTGAGATGGATGAAAAAATGATTTGAAAAGATGCATGGAATTTCAGAGAAAAAGAATAAAAATGTTTGAAAAAGACATGATTTATAAATGGATTTCTGGATTGTGCGTTGGCTTTCCGATTTTAGGGTTTTCTTTATGACTCTGATAGTTCTTTAGGGTTTTGCTATATTTTGGTTTTGGGGGCACGTACTAGGTGACAATAGTGTCACTCTTGTGTGGATTTTATTGCTTTTGTTCCATGTGCATAGTGGAAAGTGTAGTCTAATTCTGGTGTAGATTTCAAAGCCAGTTAGCCACACACAGGTTCTAGGTAGCTAGTTTTGCTTATTTATTTATTAATCATTGTGTAATTTAGTTTAATTATATATTTGGGTAGTATAGTTACTATTGTGTAGCACACAGGGCATTACACTATGCCTGCTCTTTTGATGTTCACATATTTCTTTTCTCCCTCATGTTTGTTTGGGTTCGCTCTATATCTAGCTTGAAGGTAATAGGCATTTGGACTGGGCTACAGGGCTTTTAATTCAAGAAAGGGGTGGCTAGTCCCTTTCGAAGTGTGGACTTCCTAATTGCATGCTTTGACTCCTCTACAAGGTGTGTTGTAGGGGCAGAGTTCTCCCATACGTCCCTCTCTTTAGGATTGACTTCTGTCTTCGCCTTCTTTCTTCTCTTTTTCTTTTATGCCCATGCGTATGTGCATTCTTTTTTGCTCACTCGCTTAATTATCCCTAGCATTGATCTTCCTCTTGAGGTGTAGGCCACTAACGGAGTTTGGATATTTCGTCCTACTCTCGATGGGTGGTCATTCTCTTACTTACTTGGTAATTTAGATAGTATCAATTGAGGAGGAATAGCTCCCTTTCAAAACAGGCCTACTTTCCCAGTTTTTATCATTGGGCATTGTTGGCGTGCATATACTTTTTTATTTTTTTACTTTTTGAGTTTCATTTTTTTAAATTTTTTTTTTTTTGTTATATGCTTTTTTTTGTTTTTGTTTTTGATAAGGGAAAAAAGCAACACTAGAGAAAGAGAATTCAACAGAAAAAGGATATGGCATTGATCTCCATTACATGCCATCCCACTGCTATTGTCCATGCCACTAATTGTGCTACTACTGATTGTGTTGCTACTGCTGATTGCACTACTACTACTACCTGTATTGCAATTGTTTTGCTACTGCTGATGCCACAGATTGTGTTGTCGCTGATTGCATTGCTACTAACTATGCATTTATTTGTGCTATTGCTGATGACACATGCCCTATTAAGGTCTAAGGCGCTTGCACTCACGAAGTTGGACTGGTGCCCAGCAAGCATGTAAACTCTAGGTTGGGCCCCCTACAGCAAAAAGCGTACAGAAGTAGAGCACACTGGTTGGGCAATCAACTAAACCATATGGTTGATGGACTCTGCCTCCATGAGCACCCTTCGATAAAGTTGTGAAAGGAAAGGAGAGGAAACCACATCGATGAGATTAGAAGGATCTATTAGGGAAGAGATGGAATCAGGAAGGATAAGGGTGATGAGAAGGACCCTTGAGAACCCAACAACCCTAGAGCTTGCATGCTTGGGCAAGGGCTCTGTCGCATAATATCCTGGTGGGTTGGTGCTGGTGTAGCATTTGTCCGTCGAATGCTTGGTAGTTTGATGGAATTTGCAGGATAAGTTCGCATGATACTGCCATGGAAGGGGATTCAGCGGTGGACAAACATCTAAAACTTGCAAGAGCAACTAACTTTGGGAACTTATCCTGCAAAGTTATCCTAGTGGAGCAAAGTTGCTCTCTTGGTGGCAGGGTCATCTTTGCCCTTGTTGCTATCCTTACCAAGTTAGTGTGATGGGATACACTTGCTTGACAGTGGTTGTAATCTGTGGAGTAGGTGCATATACTAACTGAGTCGGGCCTCACTGGCTCAGCACATTGGTAGACATTGTTCCTGGATGGATGAAGGCTACAGCTGGCTTCAGGGTCTCGCCTCTTGGAGTAGTTGCTGCTCGCATTGCTACAACCGTCATTATTGCTATTATTGTGCGAGGTGGCCACCTGCCTTGCCAATGTGATGAGTGCAGAGAAGTTCCCACTTCACAATGAGCCTTCTACGCGAGCATCGACCCTAATTAGTGATGTAAAGGATGTGATGAGCTAGATGCTAAGTAAGGCTCTAGTCACTGGTTGCGCTCCTTTGATAATCATCTCAATAGACTCCTCATCAAATGACTTATATATGATTTGTGAAGATAGGGCGCACCAATGATGACATACTCCCCAAATGGTTCATGGGAATTCTATTGAGTAGTGGCAAGATCCTCGCGCTTGGGGATTGTGGATGTGGTTTTGGGGTTTGATGAAAATCGCTTTAGGCATTTCCATGTACATCGACGTCTTGATTGTGATCGCCACTTGTCGATTTGATGAGACTAGCTAACAAGGTACCTACAGGAGATGTAGTTGGATTGGTGGTATGGGTTCTCAATTCACTGGGTTAGCGACAGGATGTTGCCCAATGACTTCCTCATGCTATGTAACATACTCCTTTCCTTCAAAACAAACAAAATAAGTTTGGGCTAGTCTAGATGTAGCAAACAATATCAAAATAAAATGATGAATGACATGAACAAATAAAACTAAATACTAATCAGAGGGTTGTCCCTGCATGCATATGCTATGGGTTTATTTTATGAGATGCAATGTAATGTAAAAAAATTGATTAATTGGAAATGATACTCTCTTCACACTTGTGCTCGTGGCGTGGATGTAGAGACACAAATGGAGCTTTGGAGGCGTGTTTTAGCTCTTGGAGGATTGGATCTCTAGGATCTGAGTTTTCACAGGGAAGTTAGACAGAGTGAGGCAGGCTATGGCTCTCCTTAACGGTCTCTCTCTCTCTTTCTCTCAAACCTCTCAAGCTCTCCTAAGGTTTCTGAATGGCTTCCCTTGGATTTCTGAATTGCCTCCTAGGGTTTTGAAATTGCTCTCCTTTAAACTCTTGACCTAGGGGTCTTTTTATAGAGTTTTGGGGGACAAATGTTGTCAAGGACGAGTGGAGGATCCAAGGGCCAGGATCAAATACTCTTAAAATAGAAAAAAATAGGATATATGAGCTCGTCACCCATAGGACAGGCGATAGGACTCAGTACGTCACCGCATGGACTGACGACTAGGTTGGTGATTCCATTTTTGCCCGATGTGGAGAATAATTACCTAAAAGGCAATGATATACTCCACATCAGCTAGTCGTCAATAGTACAGGCATCGAGCAACTAAAAAGGTAAAATTTTAAAAATTAAAATCCCAAAATATCTTCATACGAATCTAATAACAAGTAATGAGCAAATCAATCCTTAAAATCATCTTCGTAATGAAAAGACATTTTAAATAAATTTTCAAATTCAAATTAAACCTAAATGTCAAGTAAATCAAATTTGAAAATTTAAATCTCCACCAATAACGAGGAAAATATCAGTAATATCAGGGATATATTTGATTTAATTTAGGTTCATAATTAGCTAGATATTTTGGATTTTATCTTTATTTTTAAATATTATCTTAAATTAAATGTAGTTATAACATTTTAAGAAAAATGTGATAACTGTACATAAAATTTTGTTTTTATAATGATAAATGATCTTAATTTAATGTCATCTGTATTTCTAGAATTTTCCTGAATTAATTGGCATTTATAAAGATTTATATGTTATGTTATATATTTAAGTATTTGGAAAATCATAGAAATTATAATAATTATGGGAAAAATGATAATATTTTATAAATATCCCATATGTCACATTAAAGCTCGAGATGACCAATTATGTTGAGAGAGATATCCTGAATATTCGTCACCTGTCTCTGTGATGTCGTGACTTAGTAGTTGCCTGCTAAATAGGCAATGAGACTCATCGCCTCTCAAATAGGTGATTAGGTTTGTCGCTAGTTGATAAGGCAACTACTTGATCTTTTATAGTTTACCTCCCTATCTTTTATTTTAATCCACAGAGATATGTTAAAAGCTCAAAAAAACTTAGAGAATTCCATAAATCATTAAAAACACCATCTTTAAGATCAAAATACTCAAATCTGTTACCAATTTGAGTAAGGCGGGAGTGTCAACTTTGCCACAATTAGCAACCCACATCAAAAAATGTTCAAGGGGCTCAAACTTGTCACTAGTTCAAGTGTATTAGTTCTACCATAGTTAATGACCTTGAATCAAGTAAAATAAAAAATGTTCTTAAAGAAATCATGGAAAATATAGAGAATATTTAAAAATCCATAGTCATGTGATCTAGGGTGCCTCAAGATTTCCTATCCTACTCAAATCTAGAAAATGCTAAAATGAGATATCTATAGATGCCTCTCCTTAGAATTGATCTTGGAATAAAATTGACTCCAAGGTAAGAATGATATCCCTAATTGAGTATTTCCTGAAATGGGAAGCTCACTCTTAAGTAATCTGCCACAAAGGTGTGAAAAAAAGAACCACCTTTTGGTTTCGAGAGATTGTCACACAGCCAAAAGGTAGGACCTATCTGGTTTCAAAAAATTATTGCATAGCCAAGTGGTGGAAAAGGTGAATAGACTTGGTTTCAGGAGATGATCGCACAACTGAGTGGTCTGATTAAAATATTGTCATATTGATGGCTTAGGTATGGAGGAGTCAATTCGGTTTTGAAGCTATGTGTCGCAACTGGTATTGAGACCATGTCAACCATGTAAAGAAAACTTCAACGAGGCAGAAAATACAGTGATCATGGGGATATTACCCTATTGTTGATCAAATGAAAAGAGAAAAAATGAAATAGTTGTGGCTTCTCATTTAAGAGCTACTCAAATTGGAATGATTAAAAGAATAGGTGGGACTTGAATTGGCTTAAGGAAGATCACATATTTTAAGAATTTCTAATATTCTTGAAGAACATTACTCTGTCTGTGCTCTACTTCTAATGGCATAAGAACTAATGCATGGATGCATTGTTCAAGCAAACAATGCAAATGCAATGCCAACACTCAATGCGATGAATGGTCCATTTGGTAGGTTAGGTCGGCAGGGAACGGTTGATCCCAAATCATATAGACATATGCAAAGTTTATGGATGCAATTCATTGTGGTCAAGTGTTGTCCGTTCTCGAGTATGAGCAATACTCTTGAGAAAGGACTATTGTCCCACAACTCGACTTGATAAGTAAAGGAGTTCTATAAGTAAAGAATCGGATGAGGGAGTGAACCCTTCTTTTGCCAAATCGATGTTTGCCTCTTAGTTGAAGTGATGTATCCGTATACACCATATGAACCCCAAAAGTGGGAGTCCATTCTTCGATTCTGCTTTGCTTTGTGCCTCATGCACCATCATGCTGGGACTTTTGGTCGCAGTTGTCAGTGTATGAGGTGCTGATACTATCACCACCTGCACACTTCCTTAGAACTTATTAGTAATCATAGATGTCAGTTTTCTAACATTACAAAGATTGGCTAAGCTATTCTTACCTAAGAAAGGTATAGTAGTGCCATTATTTACTCTCCGGTATTTGAAACTAGGTAGAAGGATTTAGTCTTGGGTTCAGTTAAGAGATGGAAATTTAGAGCTCAGTAGACACCGATTGTGAGTCATACCTGGATGCTTTAAAGATCACTATAGTGGTAGTGTCTTCGTTGAGAAAATGCAACCAAACTATGAGATACGCTTGAGTAGGATGTTGACTCCAAAACCTGGTGGATTAATTGTTGTTATAGACACCCTATTTTGGTAGCCACTCACAGTGGATTTCTCCGAAAGAACGCGTTCCAACGGCAACGAGACACTTCACCACTTTTAAACCCATTTTACCCCAAGATTAACCTTAAAACCCAAAACTAACCCAAATACCATAAAACCAGTCCAAAGCCAATAATCCACCTTTAAACAAACCCTAAACACCAAAGCCCAACACCACGATCCAACCTGTGTACTCTATGCCAGTGGAGGGCATGGCCCGATTACGCGGTCCAACCACGCGTCGTGGATGCACGTAAGGAATAGGGTTGTTAGGCTTGAGCTGGCCGACCTATCGTTTTCATCGTACCTTGTGCAAGCAACGGCGCCGTCCACGTCACCCCAGCGTGCCTGACACCCCTGCTACTCCTACTCTCACTGCTCACGCTCGAGTCGTCCCAGCCTACCACCACGCCCTGCTGCCACAGCCACACCCTAGCCATGCCATATTGCCACCTGCTGCCCTGCCACTCACCTATAGCATGCCACCACCTCCTCCAAATGACCTCCTCAGCTGAGAATGAGCTCGCTCTCTTGGCCTCTGGCCTCTTTGGTTCGGCTCTCTTGGCTCCCACTTGCTCCACATGCGACCCCAACAGCTAGAGCACCACCTCCAGCCTTTTTTCTGGCCATCCACTTCACCACCTCCAACGACTTAACGATCACAGCCTTTCCCTCTTGGCCAGGCATCGATTGCCTTGCGCCAAAGCCTACTCAATCTTCTAACAAAGCCTCCCCTCTCACTGAAGCATCCTACAGTCCTCCATCCACTTCAACCACCTCCCGTGTCGGTTGGAACCCAACGGCCACCTTCAAGCCAATCCACTCCTACATGACCCAAATCACCACTCCATTGCCCAACTAGCATCTTGAACACCTTCTCTGTAGCCGTCATGCGCTGCCAGCCCAGGGAACACTGCCACGAGCCTCACCGAAGGGAACAATCCATCTCACGGTTGTCTTTCTTTCCTCGTTAAGTATGTATTTGTGTGTTTTCTTCCGTATTTGCCTCTATTACATTGCATTTTCGGCATGAGTTTGTGTATGAATTCTCTATTTGCATAGCCATTTATGCATCATACATATCATCTTCTCCACCTCTGGCGACGTCGGAACCCATCTCCAACGACGTAGGTGGGGGGAAAACATCTACCCAGCCATTCTTGCATCCAAGTAGATAGAAGCATCCCCCATCATCCCCTCTCACTCTTTGACACCTCTAATAGCCGCCACGAAGCTTGCTAGGGCTTACAGTCGGATTCCATGGCTGTGAAAACTAGTGAGCTCCAGCGACTGTAGAAGAGGGTCAGGAGAGTGAACTGGGCATCTTAGGACCTAACCCATGACATGCATCTGTACATGATAGTCTACTCTAGATCCCCATGCATTTAATTAGCCATTTGCACCACGACATTCCACCCAAGAGTGGGGTGAAGGTTGCTAGCTCGCTGCCTTGTTATATCTTTGGCATGCGTGATGGACCTACGCATTGGACTTGCGCGTTTTGCCAGGGGTAGAACATACAGCTAGCTTGTCCATTTGCCTATCTATTCCTCATTTCTACACCCCATACCCATGCACAGTGGCATAAATCCCAACGTGCACTCTTGCATCTCATGCATTTTTTTAATCTACATTAACCATGTTTATGACTCTGACCATCATGCATAATACACCACAATCATTCACTTAGCACTTTATATTTGAGCACACGCATCATTATATTTACATATCAATTATCTTCGCATTCTCTTCATGCACCATGACACTCACATCATGTGTCATGACACGCTTGCATTTAAGGCGATGACAATTACTATGTCAAATCCTTTTGACCGACGGTCCAAGATTCACATAGCGCTTCTGAGCATTAGGCCACATCATTTTCACCCCACTCATATCACTTGCATTAGCATAGCACATGGTATACATCCATTTTAGACATAGCAAGCATGCATGATCATTTGCATTTGGCGACACACAAGCGAGCGAAAAGCCTAGAAAGACCGATTTCTTGGGCGTATGAGGGTGCCTAACACCTTTTCCATGCGTAACAGGAGTCCTTACCCTTTTCCTGGCCTACAATGACCAATGTGTTGCATCCATTTGGCACGGAACATGCATACACATTCATACATGCATTTTCATTTATATTGCATTTTTTTTCTTAAGTTTTATCGCGTCTGTAGACACCCCGATTTTGAGGTAACCCGGAGATGAGTATCGTTATGTTGCTTTGGATGTGGTCAGCCCCTAAACCAAGCCCCAAATCCATTAGCAAGTCAGAGTCCAGAATTATGTGAGCAGGGCTGGGGCACCAATTTGGCGCACCAAGGTGGCGCACTAAGGTGGCTCACCAAGCAGGCGCCCAGCTCTGGCTGCTGACCTTCCATCTTCCGGGCTGTTACCCTTGCAAACGAATGTGCCAACGAATATTCGAGGCTTTTCGTTTGCAAGACCCTTTGTTTCTCTTGTGTAACCT
>JAMKQA010174309.1:0-19425 GCA_024699735.1 Posidonia australis
GTCCTTTTATAGGGATCTATGGATGGGTAACTCATGAGAAACAAAGGGACTTGCAAACGAAAAGCCTCGAATATTCGTTGGCACATTCGTTTGCAAGGGTAACAGCCCGGAAGACGGAAGGTCTGCAGCCGCAGCCTGGAAAAGGCTGGGCGCCTGCTTGGTGAGCCAGTGATGTACGCCTGGATGGTGCGCCTACAAGGGGCGCCTATGAGGTGCGCCTGGTTGGTGCGCCAACTCAGCTCATAGAATTCTCTGATTGGGCTCTGGCCTGCTAATAGGTTTGGGGCTTGGTTTAAGGGTTGATCACATCCAAAGCAACATAAGGATACTCATCTCTGGGTCACCTCAAAATCGGAGTGTCTACAAGTGGCATTGTAATCCTTGAAGATATGGACCATGTGGATCAATAAAAACCAGTCAACATATGCTACTTGAAGAAATAATACTAGTGATTGGAGGCCATATACTTACCTTGACAAAGCCCACTACCATGCTACATCCTTTGCTTGCATACCTCTGCTTGCTGTATTCATGCATTTGTTACTTATTTCTGCACACATGCATTTTGTTCAGCATTTGTTCATGCCTCCATACATTCACTATTTACTTTTCGCATGCATAATGCATTAGTAGTGTCTCACATCGTCAACATAAGCATAACTCGATGACAAAAATCAAAAAGATTAGCTTGCTGTGGAAGGGATTATCATCTCCCCAAAAGATGCTATCCAGATGTCCTAGTGAGAGAGGGTGTCACCACTCCCTGAGAGCCAGACAAAGCGATCAAACCTCCTAGGACCAGCCCCTCCAAAGGGAGATAAAATGTTGGGGTCAGAGCGAGAGTGTGAGCCAGAAAAGAAAAAACTTGTGTATAAGGGCACAAAAAGAAATAAGAAGATAGAAGTTGAGCCCAAAAGAGCGAGGTGTTTAGACCAGCTCTATCCCTAGAAAAACCTAAAGAGGAGTTGAAGTATGCCTGGGACGTCCACAACTGTCAAAGGGATTAGCCACCCCTTTCTTGTAGCTCTCCCACTACTCGACTAGGCCTAATTACTTCCAAATCAAGGGAAGAGTGAATTCGCATGCCTATGAGAGAGAAAAGAAAAGAACATTCTGAAAAGAGTAGACGTGAGGCCTAAGGAGTTTGGCATGGAGCTAGGATCTCATCACCACCCAATAGACCACCCCTTATTGACGACACTTTCCCCTAGAGAGCTACCAATTGCCTAGGCATTCTGATAGAGTCCTTTGAGTCAAGGTATTCCCTTTCCCACATTAAGCAAGCAATAAAGGCCTTCCAAGATTGAGGGCAACACAATATTATACATCATCGTCCATGCATTTGCATGTCAACCACATTCAGCACTCATTCAAGGCTTCGCAAGGTTTACCTGCGTGTTTACCAAGGGCAAGTCAGCTGCCTTTATGGTTATAACCCAACGAAGGGATATCTTTGACTAGAGGCATATCAACTGCCTTCTGGCAAAACCCTTTGACGTCGTTTATAGAGGCATGTCAGCTACCTCTTGGTAAAACTTCACTAGTCGTTTGTCTTCAACCAGTGTCTTCCCCGCCATTTATCTTCAACCAGGGGCATGTCAGTTGCCTTCTAGTCGAACAACATTCATTCTACCACATTGCCAACAAACAGAAAAAATAGCCAGTACAGTCAAGTGTCTTGACAAAGTTGGTCGGATAGCTTCTCTGCATTGTAGAGGATTAGGCACACGTCTACATGGAGATTCAGAACAGGCAGAGCACAGGAATGGTCTGAACGACCATAGTTGAAGATCTTTTGAGGCACATGGATGGTTTGGGTAGCTACAGAGGTGGATCGCTCAAACATTAATCACTCTATAAGGCAGTTGGATAATTTCACAACCTCTAATCTTTTGAGACCGTAGCTAAGCTGTGTGGGTGAGTCACGTGGCTGAGATGCGTGGTTGGGCCAGAGCAAATTCTTAGAATAGTTTAGTTGCTTCCTGATTAATTCCTCAAGCAAAGCATATGGCACACCCACATAGCATAATGAGTAAACAACAGGGAGGCACAAAGATGTTTAAATCAGGTTTTATACAAGCAAAGGTCTTAATATAGGTTCTTAGATGACAAGAAAAGCATTGACATCCAGTAATGACATCCACATCAAATCCTTAATCAACCATGCTTATCCTAGGCCTTTTGGAACTACCCACGTCACTAAACAAAGGCAGACTTGGGGCGATCTCGCATATCAGCCAAGTCTCACGTATCTGCATCCTATATCCTAAGGTGCAGCCAAAGCCTACCACCAAGGCAATGTCTAAAGAGTGGATACAAATACGCAACCAACGCGCCAGCTCAGTCATTATGTCCACAAAATTTAGAGGATACGACTGGAAGAACTCCAGCATTGGGCTCTGCTCAAAAGCATCATGACAAAACCTAAATTGGTATATAACACAGACCAAAAGGTACTCAACCCCACTAGTCAAGCCAAGTAGCACTATCAATCTCATGTTGGCACTGTTAACAAACACAACGAATGGCTTAGTGGTAGATAGGATGATGCGCTAGGTCACTTGGTTGTCGAGGTTTGTCAGCTGATCATAGAACTTACAGACACTTGAGATGGTCCAAGCATGGTCGTAGTTGCAATATGCATCAAATGCAGATCACTAGAGATGTAGGAACTCTACTCCCATGTGAGCTGCCAACCAAACCTGTCATGGAGAGAATTAGTATGCAAATATACATAAATGATGATTGAACTAAAAATACTTGCATTAGAGCCCCACAACCATAGAAATGGCAGCATCGATGAAGAATCTAATCCAAGCCCAGATAGGTCTTTGCTAGAATGATGGGAGACAAGTCAACCTATTGGGTCACCATAGCTAGTGCAATCTCAACAACTTTGATCAATACAATCATCTGACCGTGGCTAAATACCAGCTCTCTAAGGAAGCACGTGACAAATCCACAGAGCCATAAATCATCGCCTAGCTTAGCTCACTTCAGCATCATCTTGCTGAAATAGTCTAGGCAAAGCATAGGGCCAGAGCCATCTGTACAAATTAGCCTTTGTCTACAGTTGATAGTGTAGAGCCCAGCGAACTAACTTAGAATAGCCACATAGCCGTCTCGATGCACAAATATGGGAGGGCCTAGTAACTTTGATATGCCACAAATCTACCGAACTTCCTCCAAAGTCAGAGTCAACTCAGTTTGCCTAAATCTGAAGACATAGTGGGCTGCTTTCCAGAGCTGAGTAACTACACACAATAGATATCGACTTACTTCCACATTTTTGATGTTGAGGAGCCTGGTGGAGATCCTCCACAAGTGAAGTCTCTCTAGATCACTAATGGTAAGCATGCCAATCCAGGATCGCGCATGTCAGAGCAATGGACCGAAGTAACCAAGGTAGGGTATCCCTGTCCAAGAAGAGCCAAGAAAATGGTGGAATATCATGAGATCATAGGTTGAAATGGCATGGGAGCCTAATGGAGCAGCAGAGAGCAAGTTTAGAGAGGCCTTTAATTCAACAAATGAAACAACTTCTTACCATGGAGGAGGCTGGCAAGAGAACCAAGGAAGGAGGTCACTGACGTCATTGGAGGGCTGTGGGAGCCAATGAAGAGGACCAACAGCTTTGAGGAAACTTGTAGGCACAATGTGGAGGTTGATGGTCAAAGTGGTTGAAGCCCCGAACCTTTTATTAAGGCTATAACACGGGCTACCAAGTGCCCTAACGCAGTAGGGGACAACCACATCTCGATAGTGCAGGTAGGTCGCGTGGGTAGGGACTGTGGAAAATCCAGATAGTTTTACGGAAATCATCCTATTTTCTTGCTTCACCCCACTGACGCAAGCTGAAAAGAGACTTGGTAAAGATTGGCCTGGCACATACATTGTTAAGTAGCCAACACACACATTTGTCAAATAGGGAATCATCATATCAAAGGGTAGTTAGACATCTGTCAAATATCCATACATTATTCAAAGTTATAGATTTTTTTTGAAATAAAACAGAAGTAAATAATAATTTCCTAGTAGCCTAATCATCCTCAAAACCATCTAGGTTATCCTTGCCTCTCTATGAAGCCAATATGACTTGACGCTTGGCCCTACAACGCATTCTCCTGGCAGTCTTGGCAGAAGCTGCTCGAGTATGGGAAGGTTCGAGAGCAGAGCTAGAGGCACCAGCTGGGTCTTTGCCACTAGAAATGTCCCCCTCCTCCAACCCAAGGCTAAACTTGTTGTTGATCCCTATCACCACCCCAACTCAAGGACCTGTGCTCTGAAAATCAAGCAAATAAGTCATAAACAGGCATTTTATACATTTAAATAATCATAAATTCAAAAAATAAGCAGTTATTCAGCAAAAAAGACTCAGTTAAAAGAAATACCACCAAGAATGCTTCCCACCGTGCCTGAGAAAACAAGAAAATTGTCAGATAACAAGGGATAGCATCTACAAAGCAAAGGAGGAGTTATAAACTACACTAATAGAGCATAATACATTACCTTGGTCCACAACACTCGATCATACGAGTCACCTAACTTGTCTCAAAACCTCTACAAACAGTTACAAGCGACATGTGAAAATAAGGCATATCAAAATAGATAGAAGGCAAACAGGTCTAGCTACAAGAAAAAGCAGTTACCTGAGTCCAATCCTCAGCTCCTTGTCAAACAAATGTGATTTTTTAACCCGCTCGAACCGTAGTCGATCGAGCGAAAGACATGCCAACTCCTCTCGATGAGTACAACAGCCGTGGTTGACTACGCCATCACATGAGTAGAAGCATGTGACTTCATATCCCTAGGAAGAGGGAGAATAATGTTGAACTCATTGTGTACTAGTGATGAACACGTCCAGGGAGATAATAAGCGAACCTCTTTAAGCAATAAAATTTTACTTACTTTCATTTGAGTACCCACGCAAAAACCAGAGGGGCCCAATTGACCCACTCATATCGCTTGAATGGCTACAAGTCCACCTGAAACACAAAAACAAGTAGCAAGTATTAGAACAATGGATTTACAGGCATCTTCAATGGGCAGGAGAGAAACAAATGAAATGCACTTACATTATCAATACTCAGACAATCAAGGAGGTAATGATACACCTCAAAGCTACCTATACTTGAGGTTGCCTAGTGGTCGGGCTCGCACCACTGTCGAGGGAGAGGGAATAGGTCCGACCCAAGGTGGAAGAAGTAGTGGCCCTGCTCTATGTGCTCCATCCACCAATATTGTAAAGACAAGCAAATTAGAAAGTTAACAAATGCAGTTAAATAATAATAAGAGGACAAAACAAGTGCCAATACTTATTGTCAAGAGCGAGTACAGTCCGACGTGGGAGTAGAGGTTCATATGAATCACATTGTCTAGCCTGCAGAGAAGATAAGTGTAGCTGGTGCCACCCCAGTTATAGCAACCCAACTTGTTTACATCAGCAAGATAAATGAGCTAGTCAACAGCTACGCAATATCCTAAAGTATCATAGAAAATAAATCCAATCAGCTCAAGAACGAAATGGCAAAGTACGAAGTTGGCCTTCTGCGACGTCAGAGCTCTGGTCAGATTTTTGTCCACTCCTGCAAGTAGCTATAGCGGAAGTAGTAGGAGCCTCAAGTCAGCGACAGACGCTCTTGTCCCAAAAGCCTTGGAACCTTGGAGAAGCCTTGCGTGGCCTTCCGTATTATAAGCTCGCCATTAAAGCTCAGCCTAGTCAATAACGTCCAATGGTCAAGCAAGATTGTCATCTCATCGAACAGGAGGTGAAAAGTATGTGTCTCATGACACCTCCTCTTCGTTAAAGCACAGAAAAACTGATAGTGCCTGTGAATGGCACGAATTTGCAATAGGCTCTCAAAGGGGTTGTGGTGCAGCAGAAAATCCCTCAAAAAGCCTAGAAGACGCTCAAAATGCTCAAGCATGGGTGCTCGATGCATCGCATGGCTCAACCAATGTCACTCACCTGTCAAGCATCAATGAAATTGAGTGAGTAACTGAACATGCTTGTTAAAGTTAAAGACTAGGGGTTTGGAAAAAGAGGAATATACCTCAAAACTCTCCTTGTTGCTGATATAGAAGCTATTAAGCAAATGCCCCCTGAAGTGGCTCAACTCCTGCAAAATTTGAAACAACTAGTCATTCTTCAATAAGACATAGGAAGTCAAAAGAAATCTGAACACAGCATTTACCTCCTCTGGAATAATAGAATTGGTGATGTCATCTGATCTTCCTGACACCTGTGGAGGCGACGTCGCTCTCGAACTAGCCACGTGACTCTAGACCCGTGAGCCAGAGGCAGCTGCACTCACCTCGGGAATCTCATACTCTAGGTCAGACTGCAAACAAGAAGACAATGATCAGTCAAATTCAATTTCAAGTAAGCCAATAGGGCACAAAAGACCACAATAATCACAAGAATTCACCATTATGTCCCGAGATAGAATATTTTCTATAAGGCAAAATGTCATCCTTCTTCTTAAGTTGGGCATCAAATATAGTTTGTTGTTCCTCATTTTGCTTTACTATCTTGACCCACTACGTGAGTGGGTCGACATGGTGTAACACCTTCAGTATTGTTTCCATGTTGTTCCTGATCCTAGTGCTTCTCTTAGGACATTCATCATCATCTTTTGATGGTTCTAGTGTGCCATTAGAAGTATATCGATTAACATCTTGAAGTAGATTACCTACATCATCAGGTAACCTGTAACGTGCCTTCTCCTCACTAGTGGATATGATCTCAAGGAATCTTACTTACATACATTGAAAGAGAACATATTGCATATAAACTTTGCCCATTAATAACTTGCTTAAGTAATTTACTCGTTTACTCACATTAGTCTTAGATAAGTTAGACAATCTCTACTTTGACTAGGTGAACAATACAAACAAATCTCACTCATGACCCCAACGATTGATGTGAGGTAGAGATTTGGATGCATCAGCTATTCTAATATTAAAGTGCTTAAAGAATCAAGGTTATGACATAATACAAGAGAAATAAATATGATTAATATAATATATCAAATAAGTAGAGAAGTCTAATAAAACACAGATGTAACTATGATACCTCATTGACACTACTACGACACCCCAATGACATTATTATGGCATTAAGTATCAAAAGAAGTCTAACACTACGAAGACACCATAATGACACCACTATGACATTAAGTTCCAGGAGAAGCCTAACAACAGACAAACACCACTATAATATTATAACGACTTCACTATGTAACAACGTAAAGACACTTCTATGACCTGAATAACAAAAGTATGACATCAAATAACAGCAATATGACATTAAATAACAACAATAATACTTACCAGTAGAATTACTTGATATCGAATAACAACAATACTTATCAAAAGAATGTAGTACATCCATCAATGTAACTGAATCGACTTTAAATAATTAGCAATGGAGGAGTCTATAAATAGTTGTTCCCCATGAAAATTTTCTAGTTGTAGACAAGTCGTTCACATAACAGGAAGGTTCTAATAGGGATATAAAGCTAACCATTGGGAAAGAGGTATAATATAACAAGAAACAAAATCAAAAGCTTGATAACATCATCGTTGTCCTCTGTATTTATTGCTCTTCTTTATTAGATAGAATGTTTTGAAGTACATTTTCACTTAGGTCTCCACAATTTTTAGGTCGCTAAAGTATTACTCCAAAATAGCAAATGAGGTGGACGTATAGATGTTTGGTGATGCATCAATTGCAATACACAACTCTAAAAGCAAACAAACATTTATTGGGGTGAGCTTTGCCAAAGATTTAGCAATGCAAAACCCACAGTTTTAAACATCATAATATGCTGTTAGATTCTAGATGAATAAGTTGTCTAGAGATCCATATAAAGAAAGCACTCAAATGAAGTCTTCAAAAAATTTCAATCTATTTGCATATTTCCTCCCATGCGAAAAAGTATAGTGAGATAGATAAAATAGTAACTACATATAAGAAAAACGAAGATGATGATATACAATAATAATAAACTAGTAACGGAGAAAAAAGGATTGATTTATCTTATTATCTTTGACAATCTTATTTGACTTCTTCGTTTAATTTTACTGAGAACTACTTTCAATTTCATACGATTCATTATTATTCTCAACAAACTTTTGCTCTTTTCTTAGTATTTCGTGTCGAGTAGAAAAACAATCTTTGGGATAGAAGAAGAAGAAGAAGAAGAAGAAGAAGAATAGAGTATAGGTAGGGTCGATTAACAGGGCCCTTACGCCTTTTTCATTGTTAATAGTTCACATAGACAATCGGCAGAACTAAAGCTGTTCACGTCACAGCGGTCCAATCACATGGGCATCAATCTTGTTTCTCCACCACATATCACTGATCCCAAATCTATCCTGTCCGCTTCGCTCAGACTAGACTTCGCAGCTCACTCACCCCACTAACGGCATCTACTATTGCTGTGCTGGTTTGGTGGGCTCCTGCAGGGGGAGGAGGAGATGAGGAGCATGGCTTTCAGAGTCGCGGCAGTGGCGGCCAAACCGTCCTCTCCTCCACCAAAATCCACTACCGTCACGCCCACTTCCAAGTCTCATCAGAGGGAGCCGCTGTCCTCTCTCCCGCTCCTTCCGCCCGCATCCACCACGGCCGTCTCCCTTCTCGCCCTCTTCTCCACTCCTGTTGTCGGTGATGCCAAGGCTTTCTCCTTCCCCAAAGAGGACCTCCTCTCATCTCTTACCAAGGTATAAGTCACTCATTTCTTTTGTTTCTTCTACGGTGATCATTCATCGCGTTTTCTAGAAAATGCCCATTTCTTCTAGTCGATTTCTTAATCTTTTGCTTTTTCCTCTTTTTTCTTTTTTTCTTTTTTCTAGTTGTGCTTATACTGCATCTTTTCTCTATGACTCAGATAACAATTCGAATTTTATGAAGTGCCCATCTTGAAATTTCAACAATACCCAGTTCTCTTCTGTTTTTTCTTTATGAGGTGGCTATTTTGGCTTTCGAGTTCACGTTTCTTTCCTTTTTTTACCTTACGCATGCATAAAATGCCTATTGCAAATATCCAGTTTCATTCAATTTTAAGTTGCCTACTCATGCTTGTAGTTTTCCTGTCTGACCCGGTGGGCGGTGGCCACTGAGTCTATTGAGATGCCCATTTTGAGTCTGAATTTATTACTCCTTAAAATAGCTGTTTTTCTCTTGTTTCTTTGGCTGAAAAAATCAGGTCGAGGGAGCAGTTGACCAGGTAGAGAAAGTGGGTTCTAGTGTGCTGGAATATTCTATGTCCGTTATCAAGGTCCTATTTGATGCATTGAAGCCAACTGTTGAAGCGGTGGCACCAGTAGCACAACAGGCAGGAGAAGGAGCATTAAAAGTTGCTTTGCCATTGGTATCCGAGGCTTCCAAGCAGGCGCAAGAAGCACTTCAGGGTGCTGGCGTTGACCCCACTCCTGTTAGTTCTGCTGCCAAGGTTTATATAATCCCATTTTCTTTTGATCATTTTTCTCAATGGCTGCCTTTCCTTTTCATGTAGTTACTTTTCTTATAGAGCTATTTTTTGTTTTTCATATAATGATTTTATCCAAAATCAATGGAGAATTGTAAGCAGGTTTGAATTCTATCATGAATATTTGTTTGTAAAATTAAAATAATGTTTATCATTGGGGATAACGTAAACAATGGCAATTTGTGCTTTTTTATGTTCGCACCTTAGCTAAATAGATCTCAACAGGCTTGAGTTAAGCTCAAACATGACCCATTGACTTTAACATTGGTTTTTAAGAAACCAAGTTTGCACACCAAGCTCTTAAAGATAAAGCTAAATTTTATGTGAGCCTACTTGATATGAACCTACGATATTTGCATCAACTAAAGTCAAATTGTTCATAGAAGCTGGACTTTGGTATATTGTACTACGATTATATTCTTTCTTGAGAGGATGGAATGAGTTTTGGGCTTGCTCAATCACTTTCAAATAATAAACCACAGGTTTGCATGATCCAACTGTCAGGTGGAAATCCAGCCTGTTGGATTTCATTTCTAGTGCTCAAAGAATGTGAAATTTCTATTTTAGGTAGATCACAGCCTTAAAGTTTATTATGTGGGTGAGGCATGAGTTCTTTGATGTAAAAAAACCATCTACACCTGGTACAAATGTATTGCTAATGTTCATGAACTTAATAAATTAGTAACAGAACAATAACAGGCTCCCAGTTCATGTTCTATTGTTTCCGTATGATTATCTTTCTGTATAATATTTCCCTTGGACATATTTTCCCAATCAATAATAGCATTTACCAAAAGCTATAAATTTAATTTAGATGTCACAATCAAAACAACTTCAATGTTATGGATAATGAACTCCAAGCTACTTCTTACATGACTTGAGATAATCAAGCAAATTTAGACACTTAGGGCCTGTTTGTGCACAAAATTTAACTGGAATTGAGATCCCAAAGTCAAAAGAGATTTGGGAGGAATTGAGCATCCTTAGAAAGCAAGGGAATTTGATTTTCCTTTTAACTCATTTCCAGATATTTGTGTATGTCGTGGAAATAGTGAAGAAGTGAACTTTGAATATGTGTGGTATTAGAAGGAGACGATATATATTTGTAAATAAATATTTTCATGTTCTATTATTTGATAATAAAGTTTATTAACAATATCATAACTATTAAATAAATAAAATCAAATTTATAATGCTCCATTATATGATTATTAATAATGACGTTTACTGAAACTATTATAATTATTATATAAATAATATAAATGTTATAATATATGGTTATATGATAATAAAGATTACTAAAATAATTATATATTATTAAATAATAAAATTTAATACTATCATACACCATTATTTGACAATAAGATTTACTGAAATAATTATATATTATTAAATAATAAAATAATACACTATTATTTGATAAGAATTTTCCTTAAAATCTTTATATATATTGAATAAAATAATATAATGTAATCTTATCATACATTAATGTTTGATAATAAAGTCTATTATAATCATTATATATTCTTAAATAAATTAATAAAATATTATCATACAAATATAAATATGAAATAAATATTATTATACGTAATTATTAGACAAAAAATTTTCTAACATCATTATGTATCAAACAAATATAAATTATATGAAAATCATTAATTTACAAGAAAAAATTCATTGAAATTGAGCATAACCTTTATTAGAGAAGAGAGATGATAAATTCCAATGAAATCTCAAGAGATGGGTAAGGAAATGAATTTCATGATGTTTACACATACTTAGGAAATCATTATGCATCAAACAAATATAAATTATATGAAAATCATTAATTTATAAGAAAAAATTCATTGAAATTGAGCATAACCTTTATTAGAGAAGAGAGATGATGAATTCCAATGAAATCTCAAGAGATGGTTAAGGAAATGAATTTCATGATGTTTACACATATTTAGGAAAGTAGTGAAATTGGTTTCCTATCAAATCATTTTCTTTACTGTGCATTGGATGGTCAACAGGAAATTAAATCTCCTCTAAATCAATTCCAGTTCTTTTCATGTGCACAAACCCTCCCTTAGGGTTATAGTTCTGCAAATTAATCCCTTACGATTCGGCAATCCCATGCTCTACATGTCACTCTAAAATAGCCAAAGTGTGCTATACCTATCCAATAAAGTCCAACATATACATCAGATGGTACATCTAAAAGTATTGGGCACATAGTTGTTGAAGCAATGCTAGGCAACAAGTCACTCTTACTGACATGGATGTTGGACATCTTGTAATGTGAGTCTAAATCCAGGGTGTTATACACATACTTGACATTCACAAAAAATCTGAAAGGCACTGCCTTGTTTTGCCTTGGGCTCATAATTATTGCCTTCTTCCTCCCATTGCTCTTGCACTAAGTACATATTTGGTCATGTCCCTCACCTTTAGCACTGAAGCATCAACTTGTCTTAACCTATGCAGTGTTTGCATATAGTTAGTGTTTGAAATATTGTCCCAATCAGTAGATTAATCATCCTATTAACTGATCAGCAATCTTGATAATTTGACAAATTTTCACTTCAATGGTCATTTAATTGGTTGTCTATGCTTATAGTGAATTAATTGGTCACCTTTCCTTGACATCCTTATGTGTGCAAGGATAATTATCTTATATGGATACATGGATGGTCTAGAACTATCTCTTTTCCATAGTTGTCACATAATATGACTAAGACATTTTGCTTGATGGTTGAAGTGATAATGGATATTGAACTTGTTGCAAAAGTATAGTAGTGATACCATCAATGCACATAATAAACAAGCTTGAACGTTTCCAGCCAGTCTTTTGCTTGGTTTGAAAAAGCTACCAAGGTCTGATATCTCTAATTAGGTTTATGTGGAGTAGAGCCAAGCTCGAATACAAGCCTTAATAAACTAAACACAAAAATGGCTAAGAGGAAAATACACAAAAATATTAGTCTAATATATAGGTTTATGTGCAGTAGAGCCAAGCTTGAATCCAAGCCAAAACTAAATTAAACACAAAAATGGCTAAGAAGAAAACAAACAAAAAGAAGAAAGAAAGAATACTGGGGAAAAGAAAGTTCAAATCCCAACATTTATATGGCAATCCAGCATAAGAGTGTTAATACGTGTAACATCTCCTTAATGAGATTGTACATCTGAAATAAAAGATAACAAATATTGGTATCATTCCTTCACTAAGGACTGGAAGGACGTAATATTAGAGCTCATAATAAAATGTGATGTTTTTGATAGTTGAGTTGCATAAGATGCATCATGGTGGTCAATGCATATTCATGACAGGTATTTAGAATCTTGAATGACCAAGGATAGACTATGGATAAATTGGATCCTTCAATTTGGAAAAAAAAAACTAATTAAACTGGATCCTTCAAATTTTCATTGGCATTTTTATAGAGAATCAATGTAGGCAAAGATATTCTTATTTTAGGGTTTATTTTTAATGCATATTTCTACTTTGTTCTTGAAAAATGTAGAAAATACCAAATAAACTTATGGAGTAAAAGGTACTACAATTATATGCTCACAAGTCACAACACAAAATTATGCTGGGCACTTGCCTCCCACTTTCTATATTCCTTTGTCTATGTTGTTGTATCTAACAAATGGATCTCCCACTTGAGTGGTTGTCCTGGTTATTTGATATTAGCATTCTAACATTCTGTAGGAGTTGTCAATGTGCTTATGGAATTAATTCTCTTCTAGTAGACAGTTGTAGATGCAGCACAGCAGAGTACAAAAGTTATAGAAGGAGCCAAACCCATAGCTTCAGCAACATTTGAATCGATAGTCTCAAATGATCCTGCTGTCATTGCTGGGTCGGCTGGAGCATTATTTCTTGCGTATCTTCTTTTTCCACCAGTATGGTCTGTGATTTCTTTTGGCCTTCGTGGTTACAAAGGTAAGTAGATAACTGCATAATGCTGGAATCTTGAATCTTTTAATGGTCTCCAAAAAGAACACCTCGTGCATTATTATAAACTTTTTTATTACATAATATTTCATATTGAAAAATTCATTACTGTATGATGCTATAGCATGTTGAAATAAACCACATTGTGTTGGTAGGCAATATTGAGTTCCTAAATTTATTGACTCAAAAATGATATTTCAAATCAGTTTTTGTTCGGATCAGCATCCTAAGCTGTTTTCTATTTATCTAGACTATTGATTCGAACTTTCCATTTTCATCTTTTTATCTTTTGTGGTACTTGCATGGTTTAAATTTTATCTAGTTTGTATCTACGAGAGTTTTACTGGTTAATTAATTTTTCCTTCTAGGCAAACTCAGTCCTGCCCAGACTCTTGACCTAGTTGCTACACAAAACCATCTTGTGATAGATATAAGAGCAGAGAAAGACAAGAACAAGGCTGGAATTCCTAAATTTCCATCATATGCAACGAGCAAGCTGATTTCTCTCCCGTATATGGCTTCCGTTTATGCATTCAATAACCTTCTTTATCTAATTTTCATCTTATCTCAGAAAAGAATATAATGGAAACCTGTCTGATGATGCAGGTTAGAGGAACTTCCAAGCAAGATACAGGCCCTCGTTAGAGACCGAAAGAAGGTTGAAGCAGAAATAGTGGCACTCAAGATCTCGTATCTTAAGAGGGTCAACCGAGGCTCTAATATTGTCATCATGGACTCGTATGAAACTTTCATATTCAATCTTGTATCATTTGGCAATAAAAATTGCTTTCTTATGGAATTTTTTTTTGAAATTTTCGTTGGCATTGAACAGGTACTGTGATACAGCAAAAACTGTTGCGAAATGGCTGACTGCTGTTGGTTTTAAGAATGTCTGGGTCATGGCTGGTGGCTTCTCCGGAGGCAGAGGGTGGTCACAATGCCGTTTAGGAACTGATTCATATAATGTAGCTCTTGCAGATGTTCTTTCACCATCTCGTGTCATTCCTGCTGCCGTTGCTCGATTTGGAACCAGCAGCTCAAGCTCTCGGCAACCAACTCAAAGGCTTATACCAGGGAGCGTTGAATGATCAAAAACTTCCTTTTAAGCAGGAGGGAAGTTATGTAGGCCATGTTATGTAGGTAAGATATCTGCTGCTGTTTCTATTGGGTGTTAGGATGCGTTTAATTTTTTTCGTTAATTATAGTTCATTTATTGTCCCATGGTTGCACTTGGAATTCAATGGGGACTGATCTATGTGCATTGTAAGCGAATATGCCATTATAAACACTTAATAAAAAATGTTTATGAGTGCCAGGAAATAGCTGACCTCAAATGAAGATGAGTACTTGGGACTATGCGGGAAAAATAAACTTTGATCTCTAGTTCTTAAACAAGACAATCTCAGTGAAAATTTTGACACGTGCCCTCACATTGCTTGTATTACACTAATACCTTTACACTTTTACAACGGCACAAGCGAGTGGTGGCAAGTTTCAGTATTTATGGAATTTATTTTTTTCCTTATTAAAGTTGTCAAGGTCTTCCTTTTGTCTGTGAAGCACGTGGGTTTTACATGGTAGGGGGTTCGCCAAACTTTTCATGTGATATCAAAGCCTTGTGGAGTGTTACGTTGCAAGGTTGTCTGCATGCAGAGTAATGGTCATTTTTTGGTCGCATGTATGGATTCTAAAAATCAAAGCCATATTACCTGTCTCAAAGAAATGAGTATATTATATATATAATTTGGTGTGACCATGTGGCCCATCATGTGGGAATTTTAACAAAATTTTAGATCAAGGGCATCTTTCAGCAAGAACTTCGGATAGGATCATATCAGTCTGAAATTTTCATCATTTAGTTAGTAGTAGACGATAAAAATTTACTCAATTTTGTAGGACTTGCGTCACTGTGATCTTAACAAACAAAGGAGAAATGAAGTCGATTACAATGGAGGTATCTTTGACATTTTTGTTATAGATGGTGTGTTACGTTGGAGCTTGATGGTCGCTATTTGACACACAAACTTTATTAATATTTTGAAATCCATATCTTCCCAATATTCAATTAATAAAATCAAAACGGAAAAGCAAGGACTAATGCAACCGTAAAAATTAAGTTGCAAGAAGAATAATTTGATACTTTGTGAAGAAGTCATTGCCAAGTGTGGAATTGAAAATTTTTTGTTCTACAGTCGTCGACTGGTGCATTCTGCTAGTATGAATGCTGAAACAGTTTTCAGGAATATAAATTACGATGTCATAGTCAACATGTCAAAATAGTTGTTCGTAAGAGTATATGACTACGTACATCTCTACTTTAATAATAATTATCAAATTATAACTCCATTATAAATAACTTTTTTCCATTTTATATTGGTGTATAAAGTTTTAAGTATATTCGGCAAATCTGGGGTCTGAATGCTGAAGTCCCAGAATCTTAGACAAAGCTATATTGTACTGGGCTGACCTCTTCTAGTCCAAACGGCCTCATTCGATTCGCAATTACGGCAATGTAGTTCAGCATTTTAAATGGTATATTTGCAAGTGAGAAAAACAAACATACTTATGAGCGATAAGAGGACTAAATTTTTTATAAGTGAGCATCCTTTCTTTTTTCAGCAAATAGTTATGCTTCTCATGCAACCCTCCAAGCTTCTTGCTAAAGTGATTCTGAATTTATCTTCCAAATTTTCTTCGGACAGAGTTGAACAGACCGTTGATGCCTTCGTAACTTCTATTGTGGCCTTCTTCTAAGGTTTGACACCAAATTTATATATTTTCTTGTCATTTATTTTTAATTAGCATCATTAGCCTTAATAGAAAAAAAAAAATCAAATTACACTTAAATCTTATTTTGAAAAACCCTCTTACCCACGAAGTAGTTGGAGCCATTAAGTTCTGCTATTAAAAAAGAAAAAAAGTTCTTTAATAAAAGAAGATGAAGAATATATGGGAAAAGGAACAAATGACAAAATGTTTAAAATGGAGGAAAACTCTAACGGTAGCTAACGACTTGGTGAATAGGAGGGTATTTGAGAATCAGCACGATGTATTTTGATCTGTTTTTTTTTTTAAAACTAAAACCAACAGTGTTAGCTAGAGAATGTCACAGTAACTAACGATTTGGTGAATAGGAGGGTATTTGACAATCAACTTGATGTATTTTGATCTTTTTTTAAAACTAAAACCAACAGTGTTACCTAGAAAACAGACAACAAGAGCATTTAAAATTGATGTCAAAACTTAAATATGTATGCCAATATTTGCAATTATCATGATGTCTTCAAATTAAGGAAAGCCTTAGGTATTTATATGAAAATTGCCCAAGCTATTTTCCATTATATATATAGTTGGAAAGCAAACCAGAAAGAAGGCAGTCTTCTTTGGATCTCTTTTTATATCTATCTCATATATACACATTTCTACTCTAGTCTACTAATATTAAAAAGATGACACACCATTTGGGGTATAGCTTAGACAATTTGTTGAGGTTAGAATCATGACAAAAGTGAAGTCCAGTCTCCATAAGTTATATTTATTATCACGCGTGTTATTGCATCATCTTCTTCCAGTTTCAAGGAAAATGATGGTCTTATAAATTGAGTGAGAAAAATGGCTCAAAATGATGGGCTTATAAATTTGTTTCCTGACTTGTATAATAAGATAAAACATAAGAAAACTTCAGTCAAAAAAATTATAAAGATATTCAAGTTTGACTTTGATAATTTATTATCTAATTCCACATCATATGATAACTATCCAATTATTCAAGCCTAGGCAGATGGGTTAGCATAAATTTTAAGTAATACACATATACTCCGTGAAGATGACATTCTGAGTTGGGTCCCAACATTCAATAATAATTTCACTATGAAATCCTGTCATACAATTCTTAATGATGGAGGCTATAGATTTCATCTATCTTCTGAACTCTGAAAAAGTTGAGTGTCTCTCAAGATTAAACTTTTCTCATGACTGGTTCTTTTTAATAAAGTACTTACTAAAGAAAACCTGTACAATAGAGGTTGGACTGGTTCTAATGTTTGCTTTTTTTGTAATGGTCATTATGAAACGAGTACTCACCTGTTTATTCATTGTCTA
Source organism: Posidonia australis (assembly GCA_024699735.1). NCBI lineage: Eukaryota > Viridiplantae > Streptophyta > Magnoliopsida > Alismatales > Posidoniaceae > Posidonia > Posidonia australis. Next base: position 17,539 of record JAMKQA010174309.1, read on the forward strand.
TTTGCTAGTTCCATTTGAAATGTTTTCATCTTAGGCACAATGTACCTTCTAGTTTTTAAGATTGTTGATTTATTTACCTCCCCCCACCTGCTTTGAAATTTGATATTCCTACACATAGATGGTATACTCTAATTTATGCTATACTCTGGATTATATGGAATGAAAGAAACAATAGGATTTTTAGATGAACAAGTAAAGTTTTCAGTTTGATTATCAATGATATTATTTCTCTTATACATTGTTGGATAGGAAATCTAGGTACAAGATTTGAAAAAGATGAAATCTTACATTTAGTGTCAACTATACAACAAGCTTGGAATTTGGAGCAAGCACATTCTACTCTACAAAACGCCATACCAGTGGATGACCAATCACAGAACATTCTGGTCCCTGTTGAAGAGCAGCTCAGGTAGTGATTAATACTTTGTTAATCCATGTGTACTGAGTGTATTATTTTTGCTGAAACTTTTTGTTTGTCATATGAACATTGGTTGATATTTTGTCTAGAATTTAGGATTCCATGAGGCATGTAATTTTGAACTGGTTTTATCTCTTAGTGATGGTTTACATAGTCAAGAGCAATATTAATAGTAACTTACCGATTACAAAAAAAATATGACTTGAGTTTACTTATTCTAACTTGTTAATTAAGCCGGTTTATTACTGCAATTTAGGAAAAATTAACCACCTGAATAAATCCACTTCTATTTCCAACTTTATCTAATAACTATTTCTAACTGAATTTGCAAAGAATATGTAAAAGTAGCCTCAACTTGGAACATTTTAGTTTAGCAAGTGGACATCTTTATTTAGCTTTGTTATTATATGTGAATTGTATCACATCATCCAAGTCCCGAACTTCATTAGGATTTCGTCTGTCTTACTATCAAAATTCTATTTCGTACTAGGCTTCCACCTGCTAAACATCTGTTTAAATCAATCAAGCCAGAAGCCACATTAAGCAATGAATCCACATCTTCAGTAGAATGGATTCTCTATGTTCACGTTTGGATCTCAAATAAAGGTTGGAATAAAGGTAGATTTAAAATAGCAATTCTGTTTGGCGAGTCAAAAAGTGAAATAAAGTTATTCTGCTAAATTATTCTCATACATGTATGTATACAGTGTGTTTATTTTTTGTCTAAAAATTAATACATATATAATACAATGTATACATATTTTAAACTATATATATATCTTAATAATCAAGTTGATTATTATTAGTCTACATATTTTTCACTTATTCCAACACTTATTCTGATACTTATTCCACTTTTCATCTAAACTAGAGTATCTTCTTATACACACTTATTCACCTTTAAAAGAAAATCACTTCCAAATTGAATAGCAATACCGTTAGAATACTAATACTACTTTTCACTTATTCTTTTTTTATTTATTTTACATCCAAAATGAAACTACGTGATTCATTGTGCTACTAAGTGGTTATCTGACCGCATATAGTCATTACTAGTATTGGTTCTGCTCACCATGTGTTTAGGGCTGGCAATGGGTCGGGTCTGGACCAAGGACCTGCGGGTCTAGACCCATTAAGTATGGGTCTGGGTCCTAAAAATGAGACCCATGGACCCGTGGACCTAAACCCACTAGACCCACTCATTTACTGGGTCGGGTCTGGGTCTAAAAATACCCAGACCCGTGGACCCGATTTATTTATAATATATTATAGTTAAATATAAAAAGTAATGTATAATATATACACTATATATATAATATATATTACTCTACTCTTAAATCTCATTCTCTTTAAAATCTAAAATTTATATGGTGTATGCACATTGATGGAGAATTGTTGTATGGACATTGACAAAGTTAATTTATTGAAGTTAAATATATTTATTTATGTGTTGTTCAACTATCAATGGT
>JAMKQA010174310.1:0-13571 GCA_024699735.1 Posidonia australis
AAAAAAAAAGTCTAAAGTTTCAAATATATGTCAGTAAATATACTTTACATAACTAATCATATGAAAATCAATAAATTATGACTATTATCATTAAAAATCTATATATTACAATCAAATCAAGAAATATATCTATGTAATACGAATATAATATGGATAATGGATATGAAACGGATATTATATAATATTTGAAAAATAATATCCATATCCTTTTCTGTATCTGCTCGAGTCGAATAGGGATAATCCATATCCTCTAAAATAATGATACAAATATGGATTCCTAACAGATATCCCATATCTGTTTACGTCCTAGTTCCAATGCATCTTCCTACCACATATGTGCATTTAATATCGTATAATTTGTTCAACAATTTCCTTAGAGATTTAAGACTATGGTCGTTGGAAAAAAATTAGACATGTCATTGCGATAGTTGACCTTGTAAGGAAGTTGACACTATGATTTTGTTTGTTGGTGTTTTCCTAAGATGATTTTGTTATTATCATTACCAAGCACTCTTTCACATGTGGCATTGCTCGTTGAAGCCCTTCAACTTACACACACCTATACACCCACACGATGAGAACATCTTTTTTTATTAATGACAAGCTTCTACTAAAGTACTATTTGGAAGCATTTCTTTTATGTCAACTTATTATATTAAGTATTTATTATCCAATACATATTTTCAAATCCAATGACGGTTGGTGGTTTCTAAGGTTTCAGTGTTGGGTGTTCGGTATTTCTGGGTCTTCAGGCTTCTATTAGGGCTCTGGCTTTGGGGTGGGTGGGTCCTTTCCCTTCTGTAAGGTTTAGGCTTCGTCTTTTAGGGCTTTGGTGGCTTCATTTTTGACAGTCTTCTCATGAGGCTGCTTTCTTCGTGGTTTTGGGTATCTCTCCGTTGTTTCGGGCTCAAGGGTGACCAACTGTGTCGGCTCTGGTTGGTGCTTCACGATTTTTGTTGGAGGTTCCGTGCACGACTAGTTTCTTTTCTTTTTGGGTTGCTTTTGGATTGTGGCGAAGGTGTTAAGGGCTTGCAGGTTTGGAGGCAATCATGGAGGCTTCGGTTGGGCAACCAGCTTGCAGTCAGGATGAGAGTCGTTTGTAGACACCTCGGTTTTCAACCAATGTTGGCAAGTGGACCTGGCAGAGAGTGTAATTGAACATTAGACCTGGTCCTACCTCAATTCCCAGACCTAACTCATAAACCTAAACCAACCTAGAACCTCCAAATTACCTTAAACCAAACCCTATACACCAAACCCAACTCCAAAAGCCTAGCCCATGTGCTCTGACCCAATGGGATGCGTGGCCCGATAGCACAGCCAAAGTGCACGTCAGGGCCAAGGCAGCCAAGCGTGCACCGCCTAACTAGTCGCTTTCGTCGTACGAGCTCGTACCTCGTACGAGCGACGCTGCGCATGCAACACCCGACTTGTCCCCCGGCGTCCCACATGTGCGTACTCATTAGGGCCTATGTGACGCCAAACCTAACCAAGCCTTGACCACGAGCCCTTTCATTTAAGTTTTTCCTACATGTTTAACTCCTTGGATTGATTATTGGTTTCTTCATTTGTTTATGCTTTGTGTTTTCGCTTTAACACTCTTCATAAGTGATTTAGTCTGCCTTTTTTTAGATCTCCTGTGCCTCTTTTCCACCCATGTTATCTACCACCCTTTAATGGTCATACTACAACCTTGGGGGTGTGTCAGGGATTGGTCGTGATGGCTAGTTGCTTGGACATGTCTTGGGGTACGTTCTGGGCACGCGTATCAAAGGCACGTCCAAGATGCACGATCGCTCTAGGGATCAAGTTCGACACAGTTTAGCCTTTAGCCCTGCCTCACCTTCATCCCTTGCATTTGTTTTGTGTCTTGCAGTTTCCCCACATCCTTGACTACCTATGTTGCATCTTGCTTATCTTGTTTTGTTCCTTGCGCATCATAATCCATTAGCCACACAACAACTGGCGTTCAAACGCCTACATAGCCATGCATGCAAGCGATAAGTCCAAGAAAGACTGACTTGTCGGGTGTGCAGGGGTGCCTAATACCTTCCTCGTACGTAATAGGAGTCTCTATCCTTTCTTTGGTCCACAATGACCCATGCGTTGCGTCCATTTGACACAAAGTCATTTTCATTTTGTATTCAATTTTGAGTTTCGATTTTCGATACAATTTTCCTCGTTTTTCCATTTTTTAAATAGACTAGGTGGCGACTTCATGTTTTATCTTTATTTTGCTTTGCTTCTTTTCGATGTTTTTGAGTCGTTTTTCCCTTGTTCTCGAATTTACCAGATCTACTGTGGCCCTACCGATCTCCATGCGGTCCTGATCGCATCGGAGCGCGATTTTCTCCTACCAGCATGGTCACAAGAACTGACGACTCCGTTGGGGAAATATATATTCCAACTTTCGTTTTCAGGTTTTTTCTTGCTTACATGGTTTCCTTTGTTTGTATTTTCTTTAATTGTGTGGCTTAATAATGTATCATGCTTTATGGATGATGAATGTTTTGTTTTACACCAAGATATTATGATCACCCCACATGCACATTCTATGATTCCATGCTTTTGGAGTGTTGTTTGTTTCTTACCATGTCTATGCTTTCTGTTTGATGAATGATGCTTGCCTTGCCATGATTTGTTTGTTTTCTTCCCTTTCTGCTTTAATTTGATGGGAAGTAGAGACTTGTATGCCTCTTCCTTCGGTTTAATTAAAAAAATCTTGCAAGTAAAATCAATAAATAGGGGCAACTAAAGACAACTACACACTTTTCCCCTTTATGGTTAAATAAAACAGACAAGTAAAAATCACCAAGCATATTTAGATGATTGAATCATATAGGTGCATGCATCTTCTCTCCTCTCAGTCCACCTACAGTTTACGAAGGTCAATCCTGATTTTCTCATTCTATTGCTTTGGTATAGGACTTGGTACCGGTCTGTCCCTCCTTGTCCAGGGTCGTGTCGGTGTTAGTAGAGGATACAACCCATGCTTTGACAGTGTCGAGGCTCCCAACGCACTACCGTTCCACAGCTTTGGCATGGGACGAATCCCTACTTTCTGCCATGAGTTGGAGACCCGTCCACCATGAGATAGTCTGCAGTAGGCAGCCTCCTAGGACACACTTAGATGGTGAGAGAGCGCATTTTAGATGCATCCATATGTAAGTGTGCCATTCGTGTCACTTAACAAACATTGCATTGTTTTCTCCTCGGGTTTTGAAACCTGTCCTTGTCTGTGATCAACAGGTTCGCATACAAGTCCTTTGACCAGAGCTCGGGCGCCTCCTTTCTAGTTCTCCTGTTGTATGACACCTGTTCTCGGCCTTTTTTCTGACTATTTGTAACCTTCGATGATAGCTCGTCGTAGGATCCATCTGTCCTTCTATTACCGTGGCCCTATTCACACTCGCTCACGTTCTGCCATGATCCAGTGCATCAGCGAGACTCTTTCCTCTGTCACCTCTGAGGGGATTACCACTTCGACCCCTTCATCCCTTTTTCTGACCTCTACTGTAGTATCATCGCCCCATGTCGGCCTCCTCTAGGCGCATGGACCGTCTTACCCTTTTGTGTTGGAACACTGGTAGACCTTGTCTGGTCTGAAGCCCGTCATTGAATCTATCGCAGTGACTACCACTCGTGCTCCAAAGTCGTCGGTGTCCCTCCCTCTGTAGGGCCTTTCTACTTTTGCTACCCAGCCTACTACGGTAGTCTCTTTGGTAGGTTCCATCCCTTCTGGACAGTCTGTTCCTTCCCTGTCCTCTATTGTGTTAGTCCCGCTGGCAATTCTGCCCCTTGGTACAACTACCGATTGGAACTCGACTGTGCAGGTTCAGTACTTCTTGGCTCTCGCCCTGTACTTGCAGGACATGACACTCTCCCTTGATTCCTCGCTACTTCCAGCATCCCCTCCCCCTAAGGTTTCACTGTACTCGACTTTGGTGCTCCACTCTGCACCACCACCTCAACCGTCGTCCCAACTCCTAGTTAATCAGGTGATGGGGTGTCGACCCTGCATCCTTTACCATCATCTCACTTTTCACAGCATGCTTCTCCAACACCGGGTGGCTAACCTCTTGGCTTGGCAGGGACGCAGCACTCTCTGGTCCCACAACATGGACTCGCACTAGGACAACAGCTACTGCCTCCACGCTCTACACCACTCATCGCATAGCATACTGCCTACTCTCTACCTCTGCATCAAACACAGGTAGTCCCATACATGCCATAACACACCATACACTCGCACGGGTATGCCGGCCATCATGCCATGACACCAGGTGGTATGATGGTGGATCCAGGGGAACACCTTGGTATTACCCACACGACATACACAACACCCGCCCCAACTGCACTAGTCTCATCAGCAATGACCCTAGACACTCTCCTCACCAGAATGAGCTATTTGGAAAGAGCACTTTGACAAGTGCAGGGTGGGGACTGCCAATCTTTTTAATTCCGGGACCTTTGCTATTTCCCAGAGGCTACTCTCCCATCGAATTTCTAAGTCCCGAACTTTGATAAATATAATAGAAAAGGCTGCCAAATTTGTCATCTGAGGGCATACTGCGGAGACCTCGCTCAGCTTCAAGCTAATGAAAGGTTGCTGATCCGCTTGTTTCAAAATAGTTTCTTTGGTCCTACCCTAATGTGGTTCACTTCCCTAGTTCTAACCTAGCCTAGGCATTCTTGGAACAATATTCCTTCAACCTGGACCTAATCCCCAAGACGGAGGACTTGGCTGCCACAAAGCAGAAGCCCCTTGAGCGTTTGAAGAGTATATCGAGCGCTGGCGTGCCCTCACCTCACAAGTCAAGGATAGACCCTCCAATGAAGAGTCTATCGAGATGATCATCTGTGGGGCACAACCAACCACAGGGGCTCTACTCAGCATCTAGCCTATCACCACCTTTTCATCACTAATTAGAGCCAACGCCCGCTTGAAAAGCTTGCTATGAAGTGGTAGTTTTCCTACACTCCACAAGGACAGTACCCTCCACAAGGGAGGCCTCGACGATTCGACCAGGAGTTCACTCCACTGGTCGAACCATTGAGCGTCATCCTTCCCAAGGTGCAGTCGCTCCTCAGGTATCCGGACATTTGCCCACCTCCAACTCCCTTACTAGTGTGGTATAAAGCGAATCTGTACTACAATTACCATCGAGCCACGGGGCATTCGACAGACAACTGTTTCACCCTCCGGTACACCATATAGAACCTCATTGACCGCAAAGTCATTACCATCAACACCTAGGATGCAGGGTCTGCACTTGCCCCAGCATAAGCACCATAAGCACAAGAACACCCTAGTATAGTCAGTCAGCCTTTCCCCCAGCATGCGAATCCAGAAGCGCTTGGGACCTCAGGGGTTCGCTGTCTCTTTCCCGTCGAGTCTGGCACTCTCCTGCCAAACTCTTCTAATCTAATCCATCATGTCTCTGAACCTTTCCCCTCTCAACTGTACCAGTCTTTTCTCGTGGGCTCGAGATCCGTCGTCAACATGATTCACCTGACCGCCAAGACAGAGCGCGCGACGCACCATTTACCATGCAATCATCCCCAACTGCACCCATCTACCTTGATCTGACTAGCTACTAACCCCACAGTACCTTCCATCCACCATCTAATGGCCCAGTTGGACATGGCGACTTGTACACCCCTGGTCATTAATCTAACTAGGGATACCCACCAGGTTTCGTATAACTATGTCGCAGAAATGTGCAGAGAAATCACACGGTCTAGAATGGTGTACAAGCCCCCAGCTTCGGTCTCCATGGCAAGCCATCCAGCACAGCCCCCACCATAGCAAGCAAGATTGCCCATAAAGCCTGTCACCGAAGATTCCACCTCCAAGCCTACCACAAGTATCGCCAGCAAATTCCCGGATGATGTCACCTCCTAGCTCAAGAAAGTCAAGGTCGACATATCTATTTGGGACCTTATCCATACCTCAGCTGAACACCGGGAGGCCTTCCTCTGGGTGTTCCAAGCAGCCCATGTATCCCCCACCATTGAGCCCATGATCCTTCAGAACATGGTAGACGTGATCGCAATGCCGCAGGTTATCTCCTTCTCCTCTCAGGAGTTACCTCCAGTGAGTACCAACCACAACCAATCGTTGTTCATCACCGTGCAATTTCAAAGTTTCCAAATTCTGTTGATGTTGGTTGATAACGGCGAAAGTTTAAACATCTACCCCTTGTGTACCGCAAACAAGATTGGATTCAAGGCCAAATATTTCACACCAGCCGTCAAGGGAATGACGTCCTTTGATAATACGCGCCACAACGCGTTGGGAGTTTTGGTCATGCCTCTGACTGTCGGTCCAACTCAGTTTGACGTCGAGTTCTATGTCGTCGATCTCGAGTCCACCTTCAACCTCCTGCTTGTGTGCCCTTGGTTGTACAAGCATCAAGTTATCCCGTCAACCCTGCACTACATGATCAAGTTTTGCTATGGCAATGACATCACCATTGTCATAGCCGAGAACTTTGGAAAAGATGAGGTTGATGCAGTCTCTTCTGTTGACAAACAGACTGTTCGTTTTGATTCCAAACCTTCAGATTGCTTTATTGGGTTAATTGATTCGAACCGGTCAACTTCATTCTGGATCTTGAACGCATCAGCTTCTTGGCTGTTCACAGTCACCCTCCGAGAACCTCTGTCCCTGATGGGGGTACAAAAAGGGCGCACCACTCGGGCGATACGGTCAAGGGATCGCGGAGCCCATCGAAGCGGAGGAGAAAGGAGATCATGAAGGTCTCAGTTACCAAGGACCACCCCAGAGCACATCTAAGCATCGGAGATTGCTTATCCCTCGAGATATGACTAACTTTGTTAGCGTAGGCATGATGGATCCTAATAGGAGTCCTTCCCCAATCATCACAGTACAGCAGCAGTAGAGCCCAACAGACAGAGTAGAGCAACAGCAACCAACAATCCCAACATCAACCTGTTTAGCATTGCTACCACCTTTGTCAGTAGCAGTTATCACACCCGACCTTATAGTCTGTTCAGAATTGTCAGTTCCAGCAGCAGTTCAGCCAGAACAGTCGCCAGTACAGCCAGTCATAGTAGCAGACCAGTTGACAGATCAGCAACGACATCACAGTCTTAGCCAGTCACAGGAGCAGGTCAGTTGGCAAAGTTGCCAGCAACGTTAGTAGTCCAGACCCGACAGTCCATTAGCAGTAGCATCATAGCCTTTCCTATCCCCAGGCCCTTGGTGCACTCGGAGGCTTGTGCTTACTATGTTGATTTTGCCTCCAATGAAAAAGAGGGCGCGACCATTGAGAGCCATGTAGACACTGTACTAAATGACCTGGAAATGCTATTTCAGGAGTAATTAGTAGTCTTGGCAGAGAATGAGACCAAGGAAAGCAAGAACAAGAAAGGTAAGGCGATGGTACTACAGTTAGAGCTTGCCTTACCCCAGATTCATTGGAGTGGCTGTGGAGGAGGATAGGACAGTGGAGATTAGATCAGAGGAGTTAATTTCCCAATAGCTGGGAGGTGAGTCTAGATGGTACTTGCAGTACAAGCCTCACCTTGAGATAGGCAAGGGTAAAAAAAAAAGACCTTGAGGTAGGCTCCTCAGAGAGCCTAGGAGGCGGCCCCCAGAACAGTCACCAACAAGATAGTCGTCGAGGGGGAATTATTGTAAATAGTACAAAAAATAAAAAAAAACCCAAAAAAAATAGTAGAGTTACTGTAGCAAAGGGAGAATGCCAGTCCAGTCGCCCATCTGGGTAGAAGAGCGCAGGTTAAAAGTTCACGCAATGTGGCTACAAGAACACCAGAGTCAGTGTAACCCTTCTCAGGCACAGACAAGGTCAGGAGTTAGAATAGATCCTCTCGTTCAACATTACTGACTCCACGTTCGAAAGGGGGGTCCTATTAGAGCTGATAGCATATGAGGAGGAGGATAACACAGGTGTCGATGATCCAAAAGATGTGCCAGAATTTCACCCCCATGATGATGATTCGAAAGGCCCAAATTTGCAGGACGAGGAGGACACAGAGTTGGAAAATATCGGCATGACTAGCGATGTTAAAAAAGTCCGTATCAATGCCAAATTGTCTCCACAGGCAAGGGCAGATTTCATCACATTCCTAAAAGAGTACAGTGATGTCTTTTTGCTTGGAGTTATGATGACATGGTCGGACTGGATGTAGAGGTAGTAGTGCATACCCTACCGCTGAAGGTGGATGCCAAGCTAGTCAAGTAGAAACTCAAAAGGTGGTGCCCACAGTGGCTTCTCAAACTCAAAGAGGAAATCATGAAGCAACATCAAGTAAAATTTCTCAAAGTTGTTCTTTATCCAGAATGGCTAACCAATGTGGTTCCAGTGCCAAAAAGGGCGGACAAGTTCGCATGCACATCGACTATAGAGACTTCAACAAAGCGAGTCCGAAAGATGATTTCTCACTGCCTCACATCGATGTACTAGTGGACAACACCGCAAGGCATAAGATGTTATCATTCATGGACGGCTTCTCAAGCTATAACCAAATCAGAATGGCAGAAAAAGATATGAAAAAGACATCATTCATTACCCCTTGGGGGGTCTTCTGCTACAGAGTAATGCTGTTTGGACTCAAGAACACAGGCACTACATACCAAAGCGCAATGACAGTTCTCTTCCACGACCTTATGCACCAGGAGATTGAGGTATATGTGGACAACATGATTGCCAAATCCAAAGAGGCCGAGGATTACCTCGCCTGCCTAAGGAAGTTGTTTGATCACTTGTAGAAGTACAAACTCGGTTGAATCCCAGCAAGTGCGTATTTGGCGTTGCATCTGGAAAGCTCCCTGAATATATAGTTAGCCAGAGAGGGACGAGGTCGACCCTAACAAGGCCAAAACCATCATCGACATGTCCCCTCCAACCACAGAAAAGGAGGTCCGAGATTTACTAGGGTGACTACAGTACATCAGTCACTTTATTGCCCAGCTCACTCCCATATGTGAGACAATCTTCAAACTCCTGAGGAAGAATGCCCAAATCACCTGGTGTGAGGAATACCAGGCCGCCTTTGACAAGATCAAGCAACTATTAACCAGACTGCCAATTTTGGTCCCACCAACTCCAGAGAGGCCTCTACTTCTCTACTTGTCAAACACGCAACATTCCATGGACACAGTATTGGGCCAGCACAATGAATCAGGTCGCAAGGAAAGAACAGTATACTACCTGAGTAAGAAGTTCAAAGACTGTGAGACCAGGTCATCTAGAAGGTCTGTTTGTCCCTTGTTGGGACCGCCCAACGCCTAAGGCACTACATGATGGCATATCCCGTCCTACTGTTATGTCACCATGACCTGATGAAATACCTTTTCTAGAAGCCAGCACTAGTGGGAAGATGTGTCAAGTAGTAGGTGCTGTTATCCCAATATGACATCACCTTTGTCACGTAAAAATCAATGAAGGAGCAGGACCTAGCAAATCACTTGGCTGACTAACCTTTGCCGAAACATCAATCCTTGCAAACCTAGTTCCCTGATGAGGATATATTGTTTGCCATGGATGACTCGAAGCCTGAAGAATCAAAGGACAAGAAGCAGTGGCGTCTCTACTTTGATGGAGCAGTGAACAAGAAAGGCCAGGGCGTAGGGGTAGTATTGGCAACACTACAAGGGCAGCTCATTCTGTTCTCCAAGAAACTAGCATTCTAGTGCACCGATAACAAGGCAGAATATGAAGCATGCATTCTTCACTTGTAGGTTACATTAGAGCGCGGTGTACAGAAGTTGCGGATCCATGGTGACGCTATGCTAATCATATCTTGGGTGAACGGGAGCTGGAAAACAAAAAACCCAAAGCTGGTACCATATCACTCATATCTTTTGAAGCTCATGGCGGAATTTGAGGACATCTCCTTCTCCTTCATGAATAGAGCCAAGAATGCATATGTGGACGCATTGGCAACTTTGGCGTCTTAGCTATCCAAACAAGACGACCACGTGGTGGATTATTGGTAACTCGAGTGGACTGCCCTGTGTATTTCATGAGCATAGAAGAAGTTGATCCACCCAGAGAACTCTCTTGGTACCATTACATCAAGGTTTTCTTGTAGACCGAAAATCTCCCACTTGACGCCTCAGCTACTAATAGGAAGATAATGTTGCGTCTTGCATCAAAGTACGTGCTTGGGGCCGACCACTTGTATAGGAGATCCTACAACCAGATGCTTCTGCAGTGTGTGGACAGAAAAGAAGCCGACACGCTAATGCTACAGATACATGTCGGAGCATGTGGTCCACACATGAACGGGATTCTGCTGGCCAAGAAGATCATACTACAGGAATATTACTGGTCGAGCATAGTGGCAGATTGTTGCCAATTTGTCTAAAGATGTCATAATTACCAAATTCATGGGAACCTGATTCATGCTCCCCCTCACCAACTGCATAACATGTTTTCGCCATGGCCCTTCTCGACATAGGGAATCGACGTCATCGAAGTCATCTACTGCAGTTTCTGATGGGCATCGCTTCATCTTGGTAGCAATTGATTACTTCACCAAATGGGTGGAAGCGGCTTCCTACAAGACAGTCACCACAACGGCTACAGAGAAATTTATCTGGAACAACATTGTAACCTGATACGGGGTCCCTTACGCCCTCAAATCTGACAATGGGAAGAACTTCATAGCTAAGAGGGTGGAAGACCTCCTGTAGAACCTCCAGATCAAGCACCATTGATCCTCCTCGTATCGCCTACAGATGAATGGCACCGTTGAGTTTTCCAATAAAAACCACACGAAGATTCTGTAGAAAATGGCAGAGACCCATCAGGATTGGCATGATCAGCTCCCTTATGCATTATGGACCTACAGGACATCGATCCAAACCTCTACGGGAGCCACTCTGTACTCGCTGGTCTACAGAATGGAGGGAGTTCTCTCCATTAAAATGGAAATCCCGTCACTCAGAATCCTGAGAGAAGTAGAGCTAGAGGAGGTAAAATGGGTTGAAGACCGGTACATATAATTGAACTTGATAAAAGAGTGCATATTATAGGCCTTGCATTACACCCAATGCTATCAGAAGCGTATGGCCAGGTCCTATCAAAGGAAGGTCTGACCTAGAAGCTTGGTACCGGGAGATTTGGTGCTACAGGCGATTCATCTGCAGGATGCCCGTGGAAAGTTCCGACCCAACTAGTGAGGCCTCTTAGTTGTCAAGCAGATCTTCTCAGGAAGAGCTGCTATCCAGAAAGACATGGATCAGGTTGAGCAATCCGAGCCTGTCAACACATGCTACCTGAAGAAGTATTATCAGTGACTTGACCCTGGCTCGCTTGGTGAAGCCTGCTCCCCTGCGTCCATTCATTCCCTTTCACTATATTTTGCATTCAACAATTGTAATCTACATCCCAACATCCACTCATTCGGTTCCATTGCATTCACACTGTATTATCACGACATGCATCCCTGCATTCATACACTGCATACGCACTTGGCATCCCTACGTCTTTTGTTTCTTGTACAAGCATGCATGCGCATACACCATCTGCATATTGGCCCGATGATAATAATCGAAAAAGCTTAGCCTACCTTGGGAAGGGTTCTCACCTCCCTGGTAGATTTCATCAGGATCATTTAGCAAGTGAGGAAGCCATCCTCCATCGAGAATAGGATGAAGCATTCGAACTTTTTATCACCCTCATACTAAATGATCCAAGAGGGAGATAAAATGCTAGGGTGTGAGCGAGAGTGAGCAAGAAAAATCATAATACGTAATGGACATAAAAGAAATGAGAAGACAGAAGCCAACCCTAGAGAGAGGTGTGTGGCACAGCTTTACCCCTACCGTACCTTGAGAAAGTTTCGGAGCATGGGCCTGAACCACTCATCGAAGGACTAGCCTCCCTTCTCAATAAAAAAGTCTCCCACCTTGTTTCAAGCACCTATTACCCCCAAGAAGGGATGGAGTGAGCCCACACACCTATGAGGGAGTAAAAGAAAAGTTGATAATGTAAAAGAGCAGGTGTGGGACATTGAGAGTTTGATGTGGAGCCCTAATCTCATCACCACCCAAATACTTACCACTCAAGTATCCATCACCCAAACATTCACCATCCCAATGTAACCACCTCATCCCCCCAGAGTACCACCTGCCAGCTAGAGATCTAAATAGAGTCCGCTGTACGATAGGATTCCCTCTTTCCATCAAGTAGGTACCAAAGCTTTCCTAATCCTGAGGGCCCAACATAGCTAAGTAGGCACAATCCATGCAATTGCATTACTTTTCCCATCATCTCCACCATGGGATAGGACTTTGCCTAGTCGTCAGCCAAGGGCATGTCAGCTACCCTCATGGTTGTCTCCAGCAGTTCGCCTTCAACTAGGGGCATGTCAGCCGCCCTCATAGTTGACTTCAGTGGTACATCCTCAGCCAAGGGCACGTCAACCGTTCTCATAGTCACTTCCAATCAGCAACATCTCCAGGCAAGGACACACCAGCAGACTTTGATCTAACTTCATCAGACGCACGTCTTTAGTCAGGGGCATGTCAGCTGCCTTTTAGCTAATTGATGTTCGACCAAATGTTTCAGACTAGGTGATTGGTGCAAGCCAATACGTAGCCCCACAACGGGAATCAATGGAATGAACGAGTAGAAGCAAACCACCGAGTCCAGAAGCACTCCAGACAAAGACTTCAAAAGGCTACCTGGTGAAGGCACTTCCTCACTCACCCTTACATCTGGGAGCTGCGGTGTAGCAGCGCACAACAGATGCACGTGTTGGCCAGGGAGAGAGCGCCCACATACCTAGCTCATGGGCCGAGCATGGCACGTCTCAATAATGTATCCAATCTACGCCTTTTTAGAGGTGGGATCATCACAACCTGAGGTGTCTAACCAGTCGTTCATCAGCAGAGCGCCCACATACCCAGCTCATGGGTTGGGCCCTGCACGTCTAAATAATCTATCCAATCTATGCCTTTTTAGAGGTAGGATCATCACAATCTGCAGTGCCCAATCCCAGAAATGGTTCATCAATAGAATGCCCCCACATACCCAGTTCATGGGCCAAACTCAATGTGTCACAATAATGAATCCAATCTACGTCTTTAAAAGGATAGATGGTCTGGCTTACTCCAATGCTATCGAAGTTCAACCGTCTCTCTCTTACAAGCCAATCACAGGAAAAAGCAAATGGGCACACGGTAAGAAAATAGTAAATTATGCAATCAGATTCAAAGTTCAAGGGTACATTCACCATGAAAAATAGTAGAAATACAACGAGCTACACTACATATGCCAGATCAGTTATTCCCTCTAGATCGAGGCCTCTTTGAGCTCTGAGCACCATGAAATAAGGGAGTACCCGGAGCGACTTCACTAACATTTAGAAGCTCAGCATGGATTTATGTGTAAAGAAACAGTAAAATAAAGACAACTCATATATGCAATATGGTGCAGATTTTTGTTAGAAATATTACATTAATTTTGATGATTATTCAATTGTGCTTATTTTCATAAATATTATAACGTGAAAAAGATTTTAAGTGTCTTAGCATGAATTCAAAAATATATATACCGACATCAAGAGCGACA
>JAMKQA010174311.1:0-13457 GCA_024699735.1 Posidonia australis
TCCATTAAAAGACTAGGTGGACTCCTTTTCCTTATCCTTTTCTTATCTTTCCTTGGTGTTTCTGAGTCTAGTCTTCTTCTTCGGATTCACCATTCTCGCCGTGACCGTATCGGGACTCCTCGTGTGCTTCCACGCACCTTGGAGAGCCATGCAGGGTTCCACCGGCATGGTCACAGTAGGACATTTAGGCTGAGTTGTGGAACCTGCTGCACAGGGTCTCCCACGCTTTCAATAAAGGAGGCTCTAGTGGATCATCAAGAGATCCATGGCTTCATCAATTGAGAAAGTTGCGTGCATTAATGTTTAGAGGCAAAGGTGAGCCCAAGGAGAATGACGCATGGTTGTAGATGATCATGAAGATGTTGGAGAAAATGGTGTGCCTAAAGGAGCATTGGGTGCAGTTGGCCACCTATTTGCTGGAAGGTGAGGTAGATCAGCGGTGGGAAGCTGTGCTGTGGCTGATGTTCTCGGATTCTGTGACTGTCGAGATCAAGTGGAGGGTGAGGTGGCCATCTACAAGAAGCACTTTCCTGGTGTGACCATGTCGGTGGAACCCTACACGGTTCACCTACGGTGCATGGAAGCACACGAGGAGTCCCGGTACGGTCACGACAAAGATGGTGAATCCAAAGAAGAAGATTAGACTCAGAAACACCAAGGAAAGATAAAAAAGGATAAGGAAAGGAGTCGCCACCTAGTATTTTAATGGAAAGGCAAGGAAAACTAAACACAAAGGAAAAATCTAAAATAAACCAAGGCGAAGAAAACATATGCATGCTCTGTGCCTAATGGATGTAGTGCACTAATCAATGTGGGCCAGAGAATGGGTAAGGATTCTTGTTACACATGGGGAAGGGGTTAAGCACTCCCATACGCTCGAGGAACTCGATCTTTCTAGGTTTCCTACTTACTAATGGTCTATTGTGTGTATGCTTGCCTATTCTGAGTGCACATGCTAAAGATTACTGGAAAGCACGCCAAATCAAAGAGAAGAAATGAACAAAAGAACAAAGATAATCCAAGGGACAATGTAGGCATTGAAAATGCCGCTTTATGTATGCCCTTGGCTTATGAGGAAAATCGTGAAAATCGAGAATACTCAGAAAGCGTCACGCAAACCAGCGGAAACTCGAAGAAATCTGAGAAAATCAAATTGGGAAAAATAATCCTCTTTCGGGTCAATGCCAACATTGTCAAGCCTCTTAATGTATGCCTTTGGGCGATGGAAAGCCAAATCAGATCAAAATCGTAAAAGTCTAAAGAAATCCAGGAAACGATGTGAAAAATGAGTTTGAAATAAGTCATAAGTGTGTGCATAATGCAAGAAAAAAGACATGAAAAGGGGAACAAAATGTACAAAATGCATGTGAGAGTAAAAAGTGTAAATTCCAGGGGCTTCTGTGCAAAATTCCCAAATTCTAAATGAAAACTGAAATTCTAAAGATAAATCATAAAAAATACATAGGAAAACACATTTTATGTACTTTTGAAGAAATCTGGGGTTAAATGTGCAAAACTGTGCATTTTTGGTCAAATTCAAGATCCCTAGGTGTCAATATTTAGTTTTGCCATTAAAACATGTATTTAATGCAATTCTAAAGAAATTCAGGGTTAAATGTGCAAGAAAATGGTCTTAAGTTTGAAATTTAGGATGTTCAGGGACTGTTATGTAATTTTACACTAAAAACATGCATTCTATGTGAAATCAGTGAAATTCAAGGCCTTAAATGCAATTTTTGAACACATTTGAGTATATATTTAAATTCCCAGGGTTTGATTTGCAATTATTCCAGAGAAATATGCATTCAAAACAGTTTTAGTAAAGCTCAACATTTTCAATGCAAAAAATGCTGAACTTAAATGCATGAAAAGAAACTCAGAGGGTTTATGTCAAACTTTAAAGCATGGAAAACATTAACAAGAATATACAGGGGGCACATTGCAATATTTCAGAACAAATATTATTAAAACGATTTAAAATCTATTGTAAGGACCTAAATGTAAGAAAAAGGACCTATTTGTAAGAAAATAGGGACTTCAGTGTAATAAAAGAAAAGCATAGTAGTTTATTCAAAAGAAAACTTATTTTTTTTATTTTTTTAAAGAAAATGGGGCAACGGCGGTCGACGACGGAGCTCTGCCGTCGATGACCTCCTAGGGTGCCTTTCCAGGGCATCCCGTGGCCTGATCACTCATCAGGCTCCATTGAGATCAAGGGGAGGAAAGAAGGAAGAGATCCAATGGTTTGGATCTTGGAGGTGACGGTCGAAACTGGCCCCCCACCTCCCTCGCCGTCGATGCCACTCCGGCGACGGGGCCATGGAAGAAAGGGAACGTAGAGGCCATGGAGCTGTGACTCGAGGCTCTTGGAAGCATGAGGATGATGTGTGGAGCATTCCCCTTCCTTAAGAGGCCAGAAAGGAGGGAGATCATGCGATGTTGGGTTCCTCCTGCCGTCGTGGTCGTCTTCTCTAGTGAGCATGGTTGCAGGGGCGAATCAGGGCACGAAGCTCAACTTTAATGGCTCCAGAGTGTTGGGGGCGTGTCGTGGAACGTTCTTGGAAGCTTAGAGAGGCGCTGTCCATCCTCTTCCCCGGCGATGGCAATGACCCGTGACTCCAGCGACTAGCTACTGGAGGCTTGGGGAAGCGTTGAAACGGTGCACTAGGAGTTGGAGAAGCAAGAGGGACCTCGAAGAAAGAGGATCGAGCTGATTGGGGCATGAATCGATCATTGGATTCGTGCCCGCACCTAGGTCACCGGAGAATAGCTCCGGTGAGGCCTGAAACTCCAATTCCAACTAAGGAAAGGCTCTGGCTCAACTGGAATTGCACGGGGAAGGAACAGGGAGACCTAGGAAACCATTTTGGAAGGAAATTGAGGTCTGTGGAGGGCATAACTAGGCTGACAATGACCTTGGCTGTCGGAGCTCGCCAGAGATGGCTTGAAACTCAGATTTGTCTCCTCCCCGAGCTTCCTCTCTCTCCCTGGACCTCGCTGGTTGCCTTAGTTGTGAGAAAATCACATGGTGGCTCTCCTTGAGATTTTTCCAAGTTTTTCCTCTCCTTTCTTCCCTCTCTTTTTCTCTTGCAAATGGGGTATTTATTGGCTTGCAAATGGCTAGGGTTGTTAAAGTAGTTGGTTAGGTTTAGTTAGAAGTTGTTGGAGGTTGTTACAAGTTGTTATAGGTTGTTATGATGATATGGGAATTGGTTAAGTTTGTTTAGGTGGTTAGAGGTTATTATAGGTTGTTATGGTGAAGGTGGGAATTGGTTAAGTTTGTTTAGGTGGTTAGATATTGTTATATGTTGTTATGGTGAAGGTGGGAATTAGTTATAAGTTGTTTGGGTTTGACATTAAGGTTTAGGGTTTGACCTAGGGTTTTAATTAGGGTTTTGATTAGGGTTTGAAATTAGGGTTTTGGTTTTGATCTATGGTTTGAAATTAGGGTTTAGGTTTGACCTAGGGTTTAGGGTTTGACCTAGGGTTTTAATTAGGGTTTTGATTAGGGTTTGAAATTAGGGTTTAGGTTTTGATCTAGGGTTTATGGTTTAGTTTAGGGTTTGAAATTAGGGTTTAGGGTTTGACCTATGGTTTAGGGTTTTGAATTTGATTTATTTAGTTTTTGGGTTTAGGTCCTATTGCAAGCATGTTGGGTGTCTACACCTGGTCATGTGTAGGACTAGTTTGACTGAGAATTCTGGAATTTGCAGTAGGGCAGCATGATGGTGAGTCAATATGAAGTTACTTTTGCCCATTTGGAACAATTCACCCAGGCCTTTGATTCTGGGAAGCAATGGGCGAAAATGTTTTTGGAGAGTCTTCAACTAGGGTTGAGATTGAAGGTGATGGCATGTCAGTGCCAGGCTTTTTTGGAGATGGTCAAGATGGCTTCTTGTTTTGAGGATGAATACAAGAAATTTATGGAAAATTGTTCGAAGAGGAAGTCCAAGTCGTCCTTTGCTTCATGGTTCACCTTCTCAGGTATGTCAAGTTCTAGTGGTTTTGGTGGTTTCGGGAAGAGAAGGAAGGAGAAGTCTAGTGGTGCTTGTATTGGTTGGCACAGTTTTGCTGGTAGGAGCAACACTGCTCCTAATCAAACCGGTTCTAGTGGGCCAAGAGACAGATATTGCTACCAGTGTGGCCAGGTGGGCCATCTTGCGGCAAATTGTCCACATTCATAGCTAGCACCAAGCCAGGTGGTGTGTTACAACTATGGGAGGCTAGGACACATTTAGAGGTCTTGTTCTGACCCTCCCAGGAGAGTAGTGAGCACATCGCAACAACCAACTTAGAGGCATATCTTCAACATCACTGCTCCTGACATTGGACCTTTAGGAGATGTTGTAGAGGGTAAGGACTTGTAGTTTTTATGTTGTGTAACCCCCCTTGTATTGTTTGTAAATCTCCTCTGTACTCTAGACTATTGTTTAATTAAGGATGCTGTCATGTTGATATGCGCTTGGCCATTAGGTTCCTTTCTTGAGGTAGGCCTGATGGCCAAGGTCTTGTTTAACTCGGGGAGTTCTTTCTCCTATATCTCTAAGTCTTTCGCAGCGAAGATGTAGGATACACTAGCAAGGCTGGACTTTCATCTCAATGTAGTGACACCACTGGGGAAGCATAGTTTAGCCTAAAGATACTTACGGTCTGTTAGCTTGGAGCTGAATGGCAAGAAGATCAATGTCAGTCTCATCATTATGGACATGCAAGAGTACAATCTGATACTCGACATGGATTAGTTGGCTCATCAGTCCGATCCGATTGACTGTGCTCATTGGAGGGTGTATTTTGGTTCTATTGGTAGCGGTTCTTTCTTCGTTCAAAGTGTGTGTCAAAGTGAGCCTAAGCTTGTTATTTTGGCAATGAAGGCTTACAAGTCGTTGGCTAAGGGGTGTGTGGAGTATTTAGCTAGTGTGATTACCTCCACATCTCCTCGGCTAAGAATTCACAACATTTCTATGGTGTGTGAATATCTCGATGTTTTTCCTGATGAGTTGCCTAGCATGCCACCTCATAGGGAAGTAGAGTTCTCAATCAATTTGACTATAGGAGTTGGTGTAGTTTCAAAGCCTCCTTATCGCATGGCACTAGTAGAACTGAGAGAGCTTAAGTTGTAGTTGTAAGAATTGCTAAACAAGGATTTCATCAGGCCAAGCGTGTCATCGTTCATTCGCAAGAAGGATGGTTCACTCCGCTTGTGCATAGATTACTAGATGCTGAACCAAATAACAATGAGGAACAAATACCATTTGCCCCACGTTGAAGACCCATTCGATTAGTTGCTGTCTGCTTCAATGTTTTCGAAGATTGATCTGAGGTCAAGATACCATCAACTGAGGATTTGAGACTCAGATATTTAGAAGACTACCTTCTAGACATGGTACGACTTCTATGAGTTTATGATTATGCCTTTCAACTTAACCAATGCACCTACTACATTCATGGATCTGATGAATAAGATATTTAAGCCTTTTTTGGACTAGTTTGTGATAGTATTTGTAGATGATGTATTGGTCTACTCTTTGGATGTGAAGACTCATGCCTTGCATTTGAGGGCAGCATTAGAAACTCTAAGGCAACATCAATTGTATGTCAATTTCTCCAAGTGTGAATTCTGACTGAGCTAAGTTACATTTCTTAATCACCTTAATTTAGGAGAAGACATCAAAGTAGATCCTGCCATGGTGGAGGCAGTGAGGAGTTGGGAGAGGCCCAAGACTGTGTTGGAGGTTAGAAGTTTCTTGGATTTGGTGGGCTATTATAAGAGATTCATCAGGCACTTTTCCACTATGGCTGTGTCTTTGACAGAGTTGACGTGGAAGGAAGTCCCGTTTATTTGGGACCACAATTGTGAAGTGAGCTTCAACGAGTTGAAAGCTCATTCGGTTTCTACTCCAATGTTGACTATGCTTTTTGGAAGTGGTGGCTTCACAATTTATACTAGTGCTGGGTTGGGTTGTCTTCTGATGCAACATGGCAACGCTATTGTAGACACCTCGATTTGATGGCCACATGTTGGTGGACTCCTTCGGAAGAGCTTACTCCAATGATAATGAGCCATTTCCCCACACCAAAGCCCCTTTCACATCCTAAATCGTCCCAAAACCCTAAATTCATCTAAAACCTTAGCAAAACCATCGACCTTAAGAGTCCAAGCCCATGTGGTGCTCTAACACTCAAGAAACTAGCTCAGATTCCAACCAATAGGGCCTATCAAATGTCTAGCACACCTAGTTGGCGCACCTAGATGACACACCTAGGTAGCGTGATTAGGTCGTGCAAATTTCCAACATAATGCCCTAAGTCAGTAGTAGATTTTAGAGGTTTATCTGGTCTTTTAACTATTCGGACCTCTAATTCTCCTTTCCTTGTTGGCTCCCATGGATTTGAGGGTATTCCTTGAGATTGCTAGACCATCCTATCCCTTAATCTAACCTTAATCCCAATCCAATCTCCTTAATTACATCTTAACCACTAATCTTAATCTTATATCAAAACCAACGACCCTCTTTCACTTCTCCCTATATAAAACATTAGCTTCCACCCACATAGAAGCTCTTGGCAACCCACGTCGCCAACCAACATGAGCATCGCCATCTCCGGCCACCTAAGGCCATAGCCTAACCACCACAATAGCCAACACTTTGCACAAACCCATGACCTTCACCACTCAAAGCCGAACACAACCGATAGTCCACCATCAACACCACAATGGCTTCTCTAGCCGAGCATCACCCTTGTCGACCTCCCACAACACTTTGCACACCTCCTTCACATCCACTCCACACACACAACTCAGCCAACACCTACTCCACATCCTTACGCCACCAGCAACCCAGACCTTGCCTCCCTGGCCATTGCCCGAGCCACGTCGCTTGGAGAGAGCCATCAACGTTGGGAGAAACAACCGCATGTCGATTGAGGTACGACCTTATTCCCTGAGCATAGGTAGCCTTTCTTCTTTGCTTTGTGTTGATTTTTCCGATGTATTCTCACCTGAATTCTCCATGGTTTTATCGTTCATGCATTGTCTCTCCTGACAGTTGGTCATGGGTTCGCTACTGCCAGTGTTAGGCCATTGGTCAACGAGCATGCACAACCAGTCTGAGTGCACCTCCCCCTTCTTCTCTCTCCACTGAGTCGTCTAGGAGGTTCTTAGCACTCCATTCTGCCTACATTGTTGGCCGAGCCTAGAACTCTGATGTAGCTTAGCGAAGATGGAGGGAGGGGATACATCATACATTTCTTTTGTGCATTGCATCCTACATTGTGTTTCTCCTCTCCTTCCATCCTCCTCCTGCCTCTAGTGATGTCGGGATGGATCCTCACAGATCACTGTCGGCCTTCATGGTTGAAAACAATGATGAACCCAACTATGAGTGGGGAAGACGAGTAGAAGACTCCATGCATCTTTGACTCGTGTTTTGTCTCAAGATGTGTTTCCCAACATCCATACATGCTTCCCATGCATCACGTTCCTGGTTTGAATCATCGTATATGCGCTGGTTCAATGATGGAGCTCAGTTGGCCTTTCTATAAATCATCTAGTGCACCCTGATAGAGCGACTATAGTGCAACTTGTAGGAGCAAGTCATTGATGCAACTTGTCGGCGTGAATCGTTGGCACAACCTGCAACTATAGAGCAATTCCAGGGCTGAGCACATCTTGTTTTTTGATTCTTTGATCAGTTTCCTCACATAGCTTCTTCTTTTATCTACATGTGCATGACTTCACTCGCTTGGTAGGGAGTTCCTCCATGTTTTCTGACATCTTGCATTTATCCTTAGGGCGATGATGCTTACTATGTGGAGTTCTTTTGATTGAGCGCGAGTACCTTGGTCTAAAACACATATAGTGTGGCTAAGCATTAGATTGCATGGTCTTTTGCCCCTCATGTTTATTTCACATTGACATGACATCAAGCATTCATTCATTCAAGACATAAGCAAGTATACATCAACATTGGCCACACGTGCTAGCGATTAGCCAAGAAAGATCGATTCGTCAGGCGTATGGAGGTGCCTAACACCTTCCTCATGCACAATAGGAGTCCTTATCCTTTCTCTGGTGCACAATGATCAATGTGTTGAATCCATTAGGCATAGCGTATGCATACACATTTATTTGCGTCGTTTTTATCGCATTCGATTTTCCATGTCTCCCGAACCCAAATAGACCAGGTGATGACTCCCTTTTTTCCTTATCCTTTTTTACTTTGTTTTGGTGTGTTCGAGTTGAGTGTCCTTCCTTGGATTCACTATCATCATCGTGACATTATCAGTTTTTGCACACTTGATCACATGAAAGTTAGTCATTGGCAAGGTCATAAGAGCTGACTACTCCACTAGGGATATGAGACTCCTGTTTTCACTTTGGTTGCTCGCTTGCATGACTTTTGCTTCCACTCTCACTTGCTTTGCTTTACTCACTTGTCATTTAATAACTTCACTTATTATCATGCTATTTTGCTTACCGAGTGTTTCCTTTTCTACCCTTGCTATGCTACAGCACTCTCACATACCTGATACATGCCTTTTGTTGTGATGAATGTTTTCTTTTTCACTATCATGTCAACACAACACCTGTACATGCTATGATCATGCCTTTTGCTTGTTGTATGCTTGCTTGCGTGCTTCGATTTCGTGTCTATTTCTCTTTACGCATTTGCCATGCCTAGGAGAGTAGCGATGTGTTTGGCCTTCCTCCTAGTTTATTGTAAAAAAACATAAACATAGAAAATAAGCAATAAGGCACAACTAGAGACAAATCCACATTCTCCTGTATCTAGCTTAGTAAAACACGCTAAATCATTTTGCATGACTGAACATCTAGAAAGCATGTATCTTCTCCTCTTCTGAATCCACCCACAATCAACGAAGGATAGTTCTAGTTGCCCATTCTATGGCTTTGGCTTGAGACATGTTACCAGTCTGTCTCCATTGTTAGGGATTGTGTCAGTGTTAGTAGAGGGTACCACTCACTGCTACTACAAGAGTCGAGGCTCCCATTGCACCACCCATTTACCACCTACATTTTGGCTAGGATTTAGAATGGGAACCTTATTTCTAGCCTATGTCAAACCCACAACCCTTGAGTGAGTCCCAAGTGAGTAGCCATTTGAGACATGCATAGTGAGAGAGTGCATACTAAGACATTCATCTACATGTGTGCCATTCATGCCACCTCAACAGCTCACATTCTGTCTTTGTCTAAGTAATGACACCAGTTGATCTTACTTGTTTGCACAGGTAGCTTGGTGCAAGGTCCTTAGCCAGGAGCTCGAGCATCCTTGTCATGGGTAGCCTCCCATGGTCTTTCTCTGTTGTCTCTCAAGCTATTTGTTACTTTCGACAATAGCTCCTCCTAAGGCTCATGCCTTTACTTTCCGTCCTAGGCTTGTCCATACTTGCTCACGGTCATCTATGGCCTAGCAAACCAGCAAGCGATCTCCTGCCTTGAAGGAGATCTCAATTTTGGCCCTTCCTTCTCTCACTTCAGCTGCTTCTCCTTCCCTCCATGCGTTTCACTTCATGGTGCATGGAGATTCTTGCCTTCTATCTCGGGATAGTGGTAGATACCAATTGGTCTAGAGCCCATCATCGAGTCTATTATAGTGACCACTGTGCAGGTTCCAGAGATGTTGCCAGTTGCACCCCTTTCCCTAGGCCTTCATGTTTTAGGAATCCAGCTAGCTACAACCTCTTCGACTATAGGGTCTGTCCCTTTCCTTCTTTTGCCTCCTAACTCGTCTTTCGACGGGTCTCCTACCATGCAAGCTTAACATTTGAGGACTTTGGCTCAGAAGCTACAGTGCATGGCTTTCTCTCTTGACTCTACTATTGATCCTCCTCTTTTGACCCCAAAGGTTCTAGTACGGCCCACTCTGGCTTTGTAGGCTCACTCCACTACACTGTTGCCCTTACCATCGCCCCAGCTCCTCACTGCTCTGGTGATGGGGGCACTATTTTTGGCTCCTGCACCATCACAATACTTAGCACTGCATGCAACTCCAACACCTGGTGGTCAGCCCTTTGGTTTGGCAGGAGTACAGCAACCCTTGAGCCCGTTGCTAAGGAATGAGCCGATGCAATAGCTACTACGCCCACACTCTGCACCTTACACAACACAACATGCAATCTATCCACTTTCTTTGCATCAAATACAGGCCCTTGCATGCATATCACCATTACACTCTACAACTTTGCATAGGTATGCTGGCCCATACGATTCGACACCAGGAAGCATAAGGGTGGATTCGGAGGACTGCACACATGCAAGCCATATAGCATACGTGGCACCTGTCCCAACTACACCTAACTTGACAATAGCAACCTCAGACGCCCTCCTTACCAAGATCGGCAATGTTGAAAAAGCACCTCACCAAGTGCAAGGCGAGGATCGCCAGTACTACAATTTCCAGGACTTCTGCGACTTCCTATAGGTGACACTCCCCTTGAACTTCATTATCCCAGATTTCGAGAAATATAATGGTAGCAGCTACCTGATATCCCATCTGAAGGAGTACTGTGGAGACCTCGCACAACTTTAGGGCAACGAAAGGCTCTTGATCTGCCTATTCTAGAAAAATCTAACAGGGATAACTCTCAAGTGGTTTACATCTCTCGACATGACCACTATCATGACTTGGAAGGACCTTAGCCAAGCATTCTAGGAACAATACTCCTTCAACCTCAACATGATCCCTAAGCGCGAGGATCTTGTTGCAACCCAATAGAAGCCCCACGAGCCAATAGAGTATGTTGGTCATTGGTGTGCACTAGCCTCCTAAGTCAAGGATAGGCCCTTCGACGAGGAGTGTTTTCTTTTGGTCTCATTGGTGTGTTTTCTTCTCTTATCCCTACCTAGCTATGTCTGGTAGCACTTGTGTGCACCACTTTTGTTCTTGTTTTTTTGCAGGGGGGCCTAGCCAAAAGTTTGTCAATCTACTGCACACCAAATTGTTCCAATGAGTGCAAATACCTTGGACCTCAACAAAAGGCAACAACCTCAGTCACTATCAGCCCCAGCAATTCCAATTTTCCCAACAATCTCAGTTGTGAAGCCAGAATAATCGGTGATCCCCATCAACATAGTCAGCAACAGCAGAATAGCAAGCAATAAAGACAATAATCGTATCATTTTTCTGTTTCTTTGTTTATTCTTCTTTTTCTTCATCATGCATTAAAACAAGAGAAATACAAAAAAAGTTAGAAAAATAAAAACACAAAAAGAAATCAAAAAAATCAAAACACAAAAAAATCATAAAAATAAAAAAACACAAAAAATAGAAACAAATAAAAAAAATCACAAAAACGAAACATCTTGCATGCCAATTACTTTGCCCAATGATGAAAATCGGAAAGCTAGTCTACATGGGAGAAGACTGCCCTTCCTTAGTTGACACTCCTTAGATAAATAGGCAAGTAAGGGAGCCGCCATCAATTAAGAGCCAAACGAAGTGTTGAAACTCCACAAGGGCCCTACACCTCTTAGTGGGAGGCAAAATACTAGAGTTTTGATCGAGCAAGTAAGCTAGAAAAGAAAAATGCATTCGCATGGGCATAAAAGAAACAAAGAAGACAGAAGGCGAAGATAGAAGTCAGCCCAAGAGCGAGGCGTGCGGCGTAGCTCTATCCCTCCTATACCATGAAGAGGAGTCAAAGCATGCGCTTGCGAAGTCTACATCTTCAAGGGACTAGCCACCCCTCTTGCAGCAAAAGCCTCTAGCCCAAATCAAGTGCCTATTACTTCCAAGCCAAGGATAGAGCGAACTCGTACATCTATGAGGGAGCAAAAAATATCGAGGAACTCAGAAAGCAAATGCAGGGCCTTAAAGAGTTTGGCATGGAATCTGATCCATCACCACTGAGCACAGTAAGCTTGAGTGTCCCCACCCACCAGAAGAGAGCCACCCACAGCTTCTGAGTCATTGTAAGGTCAATTGAGTTGAAGTTATCCTCCCGCTTTCTAGTAGACATGAAGCTTTCTAGCATAACTGAGGGCAACAATAAAACCAACAAAACTTAATCAACATGCTTGCTTGTAAATAATAAAAATCACTCATTCATAATAAACCAATTGCTTGCTTAAAACTTTATTGCTTGCCCAAGCCTAACCTTATAGGTTCTTATTCAACAGCTAACCAAGGGCATGTTAGTAGCCCTTTGGTTAGGATCACATAATTTTGCCACTACAGCAACCAAAATCTAGTTTTGTCCACTAGGGGCATGCCAGCTGCTCACTGGTCAGGACTAACGTATCAGGCATCCAGTAAGGCACAAACCCACTGTGCATCGAGCAGAACACTTGGACAAGAGCCTTCAACTAGTGGCTTTTTAGTTGCACTAAGAAGAAAGGAGATTGCTCTGAGAATCCTTAGTGCAAAATCATGCCTACGAAATGGTAGTCAAGCATGCACACTTCTGGACTACAACAACAACTGACATTCAACAACACAACACCTGTGAAACCCACAGAGCTACTACTATAAAGAACCACTACAATAAGCAACACCCTCGAGTATAGATCCTTAGTTTCCCCTCCAGCAAGCCACATACATCTAGTGTCCCTAGAAACATCGGGTATAGGCAACAAACCTCCAGCATTCTACAAGCAGCATCAGATCATGCAACAATGGTGGTCCAAGGTGCACTCATAGAAAAGATGTCTTTGGCAAATTTTTTGGCTAAATTAACCAGTTGGCCCCCTACACTCTCCATCCACTAGCTTTTCTATGGCAGCTTGCCATGATACTAAGGGCATATTTTGTTCTGGTATCTCCTCGACCTGCCCTCCCTTTTGGATCTAGTGCTATCATCTACTCAATACCAAGGTGTAATGCCCCAATCCCGGGCACGCTACCATAACACAGTATCAAGTATAATTACACTAATTACAGAAACATCAAATAACTATAACTAAGGTTCACCTTCAGGATCACAATGTGCGGCTAGAAGCTCCAACTCCTGCATCGGAACTCGGCTGCACGCGGTCTGCACCTGAAAACCAAATAGCACGCGTGAGTGACATCAAAGTCACCCAGTACGCGTCCCAAAACATACAAACCACAAATCCTCGATAAAACCATAAATCTCATTTTTATCATTTTTTTCCAAAACATGGTTTTCTCTTTTTGAAAATCATCCTTTCTTTATTAAACAATCACTTGGGAATACAATCGCAATCCATGCTTTTTCAAAAGCCATGTTTCCTTTTCTTTTCTCAAAACATTTGGAAATTCATTCCAAAACCACTTTTTACTTTCAAAACATTCCTTTACATTTCTTTCAAAAACCTTTTGGAATTCATTTTCCAAAACATTTCCTAAATATTGAAAAGGGAACTAGTTAAAACATCATCATTTCTTTTCAGGATTTTAGGATCATTTCATCAGTCCAATCCTGACCAAATCACATTTCTCTTTCTTTATTCATTTCCACTTTTCTTTACTGTT
>JAMKQA010174312.1:0-19975 GCA_024699735.1 Posidonia australis
GGGTGACTTTGGTCACTCATGCGTTTTCCTGGTGGTTTTGTTCGCAGGTGCAGGCATGCGTTTGGTTTAGCGTAGTGCATATAGTCTGGTGTCTGCTAGCCGCACACACAGGTTCCTGGTGGTTTGATATTTTATTGTTTAGCTTTAGTTTTCCCGTAATTTAATTTGTTTAAATTATTGTGGAAAATTTGAGACGTGACAAAAGGTAACACCTAGTCAAGTCACAGTAAGATATATAAGTTGCCCAACAAGTTGCCTATATCACGCGACATCCTCCAACATTTCAGAAGACTCATCCCACAAATTCAAACTAGGGTCAATGAGAGTTCTTTCAGGTTTAGAGTCAAGCATCCCTATTTCCTACAACAAGTCAAATACATATTTTCTCTCAGACAAGGCAACACCATTTTTTTACATAAGCAATCTCAATCCCAACAAAATATCTAGGTTTCCCTAAATCTTTCGTCACAAAGTGCTCTTTAAGGAGCTCTTTACTTTTCTTAAACCCTCAACTATCATTACCAGTTATAAGAATATCACCTACATAAATTGTCAAAATAACACAACCTGTAAACCTCTATGTAACAAAGACAAGACAAATGTTTTTAGTAACCTCCACTGAATTTAGTAAACCATCGCTAAATGATCTACATTACATCGCTTGAATCAGCTTTTGCAAGAACTCCACTGAATTTAGTAAACCATGCACATGGGCTTTGCTTTAAACCATATATAGTTTTTCTCAGCTTGTATACAAGACTCTCCGTGAGCAGCCATGTATACCTATTCCGTAAATCATCATATTAAAAGACGTTCTTCATATCCAACATATATATAAACCCCTTTTGATTGAATGCTAAGGAAAAGAAAATATAAGTTGAATTGAGGCATGCAACCATAGTATCAAATGTCAACATGTGTCACCGATACGTATTTTATTTTCAATTTACCGACACAACTACAACACAATATCAACATAAAAATTTTCTAAATAAATGTGGGTTTTTTTTACTGTGTTTCCACTAACACGATATCGATATTTTACCAACACATATCTATTTTTCAACTTGTCGAAGTCCGACACAGAATCAACATTTAAAACCTTACGTGCAATAAGAGAAAAAGTCTCAAAATAATCCACACCATATGCTTGAGTAAAGCCACGTGCTACCAAATGGACCTTGTATCAATCAATGGTGCCATCAAATTTGTATGTAACTATAGACACCTAGCAACAACCACCAATTTCTACATCAGAAGGAGTCACAACCAAATCTAAGTCTCCCGAGACCACATGGTAGCCATTTCTTTAACCATTGCTTGCTTCCACTATGGCATAAAATACATCCCTTGATAATACCTAGAAACAAATGACAAAGACAAGACAAAAGTTCGATACATAAGATGAAGGTGATCATAGGATACAAAGTGAAACAAAGTATACATGATAGAGCATTTACCTTTTCTATAGGCACATGGAAGATCAAAGTCAAAAATAACAGCAGGAGGTGTAATAGATGGACTTACATTTAGGGAGGATGAAGAGGTGGTTCTTGTGAGAGTAACTTGAGTCACTTTTCTTTTTTGGTGTATACCGACGATGACTTGTCTTTTAGAGCAACAAAAGGAGTATCAACCTGATCAGCAAAAGAAGCATTCAAAGGCAAAGAAATGGACACACTAAGATCAATAGGTGCCCAAAAAGAAACAAACTCATAAAAGGTTACAACAGTAAAAATATGATATTTCCTATGAAGAGGATCATAACAACGATAACCTTTTTAAGTATAAGAGTAACCAACAAACATAAACCAAATGAAACGAAGATAAAGTTAGTCCAAGTTTGTAGTAATATCCTAAACAAAACACAAATAACCAAAGACTTTAGGAGAAAGAAGAAACAAGGACCTTTAAAGAAAGAGAAGGAAACGAGAAACCAAACCATGAACAAATGAAGCCATTCTATTAATAAGATGACAAGCGGTAAACACAGCATCTACCCAAAAAAAATTTAGTACCTTCATATGTATCATGAGAGTCCAAACCACATCTAACAAATGACGATGTTTATGTTTAACAACACCATTCTGTTCAAATGTCCTTAGATAGGTAATTTGATGAAGAATTCCATAGGACTCACACAAAACAAAAACATCATTTTGCACATACTCTAATGCATTATCAGTATGAAAGATATGCAATGACTCAAAAAAGAAATTTTTTATTTCATTAAAAAAAAATTTAATGACATCAACAACTAGAATTCTATCTTTGAAGAGACACACCCAAGTCATATGAAAGGAATCATCAATAAACACAATAAAATACCTTAATCCTAAAATAAACTCAATATGATAAGGACCCGAAACATATGAATGAACTAACTCTATAGGAATACAACTTTGTTTATGTTGACGCGAAAAATATGAAAACCAATTACGCTTCCCAAGTTAACAAGACTCACACTAAGACTAATTAAAAGAAGACAAAGTAGGTAAAATATTCTTCAACTTTTTAGCAAACAAATGCCCCAAACGGCAGTGTCATAAGTAAATTGACTTTAATGAATAAGATGTATAAGTAGAAGCAGGTGATGGTTTTCTACTACAAATTCTATATAGGCCATTCCTTTGAGAACTCGAACCAATCTTTCTCCCAATCTGCAGATCCTATATAAGAATAGAGGTAGGAAGAAAGGTTACAGCACATTGATGTTTCTTTGTAAGTTGACAAATAGAAAGGAGATTAACAGGAAAATTAGATATGTAGAGAATATCATGAAAGGTAAAACTATAGGATAGGTTTACTACACCTTCACCAACAACAGAAGAATGGGTTCCATTTGCAACAATAACAGATGGAATATAACACAAAGACAAGGAAGAGAAAGAATGTTTTGTACTGGACATATGTTTTAACACACCTAAATCTATAATCCAATCTTTAGCAATGGATGCAAACAAGGCTAACGTACTTATAGCAGATGATGTAATAGTAATGGAAATAGAGGCTAAGGCAGACTAAACCAATCTGTCATACTTAGCCTAAGATATGGTAACTTTGTCATGCAAATCAGTCGTATCCAATGATGGAGAAGAAGCAGAAACAATGTACTGAACCCATTCTAGCTTCCCAAACTTGTCCCAATACTTCACGGAAATGTAATTCATATAGCTATAATGATCACATTTTCTGTTGCCACGATAGGAACCACGACCTCCTCAGAGTCACACCCGTAACCACGCTACAACCATAATTGTGGCCACGTCCAAAGCTACCAAGAATAGACTGATCAGTGTACATCGTAGGAGTACCAGTGGAGATCCACAATGCTTGAGAAAAAGTAGTCAACAAAGGAGATACAATATCACCACTAAGTATCTATCCACGTATTTGATAAGCAATATTAGGTTTAAGGGTAGAAAGAAACTTTGCCACAACAAACTCTTCTCGATGTTCCTATAAATCTCACAAACACAAGATATATTCTTTTCATGACACTATGTACTCTTCAACATGTCCCAGACATCTTGGCTAGAGTAAGCATGAGGGCACCACATGAGATTTGTTCATCCATACTATTCACTAGCCACTAAACGACCCCACAGTCATTAGCGAACCAATCATCATATGATGGGTCTTTTACATCTAAAGGATCCTAAGTGATATGGCGGATCTTCTTATGAGCATCAAATGGCTTTTCCCACTTAACTTGATTGACGTACTGTTGAGATTGCGTAGTCAACCATCATGGGCACCAATAGTAGACAAAGAGGCCATCCCAAACAAGGATAATGGGACCACCATACAAAAAAAACACAAATTTTGGAAAACAGTAGCAACACATGCAGGAAGAATTCGGCCATGCAAGAACAGTAGGCAAGCATGCAAGCACTTCACGGAAGCTTGTTCACATCACACAAGTAGGAACACACACCTTAAAGCATGGGAGGAAGCCGACAATGGGTTGCAAGATCCATCAACCCTTTACAAGAGGGGATCAGGCTGAAGAAAAGGAAGGAGAAGAAGGAAGGGACTGGTAAGGTGAAAGGAAGGAAGAAGCATTGACGGCTGCAATAAGGAAGGCTAGAGACGCCGACGTTGACAACAAGACTGGCTGGTGGCGAGTTTGCTGCTGCAACACAGATGGGTGGGTAGCAATGGTGGCAGATTTGCTTCTTTCTTCCCCCATTTTTTTTTTGTTGTTGAAAACCTTAAGCTCTTGATGCCATGTTATAAAAAGAAGAATTCTATATTACATAATAACAAAGAAACTACATTCCCCTATATATAGGAGAGTTCATACTTGGTCTACAAAAAACCTAATAAATGAATAATCCATAGACCCATATAAGGATCCATCTACTCTAACAAGAGGCAATAGAGGAACAAATACTTTTCAATGAAGGGAAAGAAGACAGGTTAGCTTGGATAAACAGGGACTCAAACCTTTGTAGAGGGGTCAAGATCAAAGCCTGGATTTCAACAAGGCAACAGACATCAGAATGGTATAAACTCTTCTATTGCCTCGACTATGGTCATTTTTCTTCATAATTTGAAAAAAAAACACTAGAAAGGGCTTGGGTCATAGGTTGGAAAGATGCCCATCAACAGTGCTAGTCCTAGGAAGGTGGGTGAGTATATCTCAAATTCACACAGTCAAAAACAGGTTGGAAAATTGTGTAAAAATGTGAGGAAAATGGGCAATCAACAATGGAATCTTTTCCTTTCTGTAATACCCAAGAAAAACCACAAATACTGGTGGGTGAATATTAGGGTAAGAGAGACTGAGCAAACACACACTTGGTGCTACTGCGATGCTGTTGTATGTAGAACTCATGAACGGATAAGGATTCCAAAGGTAACGAAGGAACAAGGACAGGCCCTTGTCCTGTAGTGATAAATATGAAAAGAATCAAAGAATCTCTTCAGCCTATCTAAACCTAGCTTAATGCCAAATAGATACTAGGGCATTGGACAAAAAGAGGTGAAAAGAATTATCCTCAAGCATGGTAAGTAACAAAAAGCAAAACAACATGAAATATTATTTAAGCTTGTCAAAAGCTTAAGATGAAAGGAAAAAACTTTTTAGAATATCAAAATGGAATTTTGTTGAAATATAGAAGCTCTAAAGAATCAAAATATACATGGAAACAGTAATCAAATCACCGTCTATGGCTCAACCTAAATAAATTATCTTACATATTATTTAAACCATGCCAACCCCACAATGGGATTCAGGCATGCCTCCTGTTGTTGTACATATTGTTTAAAATTTAAACCACACTACAGCATACATCTATGGTGCTTTTGTATGTGCTGGTTTTCAAAGAACACCAAACTGAATCAATCAAGTTTCCTAGCTTCAAAAGATATTTTCAAGAATTGTTTCCCTCTCAAAATCTTTTTCGAATGTTAACAAAGAGTACTATGTAATTTTCAAGAGATGGTATAGGCCTCCTTGCATTGGTTATAATTTTGAAGATAATAGTTTCAGCAAAAATGCAAGCATAAAAAATAGTATAATTTAATCTGCACATATGTAGGAAGTTACATGCAAGGATCCTTAAATATGAACTTTCCATGTCTTCATATTAAACAACTGATACATGGAAAGGTGAATGAAAAGCTGTTTTTACGGTGACTAATATATTAATCTGAAAACCAATTAATGTACCCTCAACAAAAATAGTAAAATATGGGTCAGTATGTTTGCTCAATTATTTGTTCAGCTGGTAGTCAGACTAATAGAGAGTGGACAGTTGGAATAAAAATAAAAAATATTTTAAAAGATGAAAGAAAAGAGAAGCTGGGTTGTGTTCAATTATTGGTCAAACTATATTCTGATTATTTACAAAACAGACCCATAGTTCCAAATTGTATTATGGTTTAACTAAATGTAACATCTTCCCCTCTCATATAATATCAATGATAACCCCTAATTTGGTGTTACTAGGAAGAACAATAGTAATTTCTTCAAGTTGATATAACACCAAAGATTCAACGAACTTATTTCAACTTTCAACTCAATGCCATTACACTAGAAGTCTATAAAAAAGTTTTCTTGCCTTGTGAAATCCATAAAATAATCAACAGTTTTCTCTATTTTCCATCCTCCATATTCTCCAGCCCACGGTGGAAGTGAATGATGGAACAAAGTAACCATCACTTTCATTCCATAAGATCGAACTCTTTCTACTATCCATCTGTAACGCTCCAGCGCTGCAAAGTTAACCTGCATAATAGGCCTAAACAACTTTTAACACTGTTTGATTTTTGACACCATGGATCAAGAATGTATGATAGTGTCAAATACAAGGTTAGCAAAGTGGGTTAGGCGCAATGTGGAGTGTTTGCCTCCATGAAGCAAGGCATAATCCTTATAGGTGCATCATCAGTGCATGGGGCATAAGCCTCAACGAAATAGAAAATTAACTACAAAATATCACCATATAGTATGAAGACTACCATCTCAACAAAGAACAATCGTAAAGGGAAATCTTTATTGTAAGAAAATAAACATAAAGAAAAATCCATATCATCTATTAATCATCTGAAGACATCCATATCATCGTAAAACATCACAAATAAGCACCATAAATGTCAAATAGTGAAAAGTTGGTCATCAGATAATCTAGCAAAATAAGCTTCAAGAATGTGCCCAAGGCATGTCAAAGATACAGGAATAAAAGAGAAAAAGAAAAGGAAGGAAGGGAAAAAGGAGATAGAAAAGAAAGAAGACGTAGAAGAAGAAATAAGAACAATAAGGAAGAAACAAGAACAAGCATGAAGAAACACAAACGAAATAATAAGAGGAAGAAAGAACAAAAAGGAAGAAAGGTAAAATGGATTAGGAGGGTCAGGGTTAGGGCCTTCCCTTCAAATTGCATGTAATGTCTTAACAACTCAAATTATTCTTGACCATGTGAGGTGAGCCGTATCACAAGCAGTACACATTGCGGTGTTGACTGTTGAGGCATTGCTTTGTCCAAAACACTTGAGTTGTGTGCCTCAAAGAGAAAGTTACACCTTGTGCTTCAAGGAATGCACTTTTGCAGATCATGGTCAAATATTGAGATATAATTCGGAATAACCCAGTTCTTGGCCCATAATAAAAAATGTCTGCTTTAACCCCCACATGCTTTGTGGTTTTGTACTTGGTGGATTAATGAGCTTCCCATGAGACCAAATCCTAGCACCACCCCAAGCCAAGTATACTCAACCCCAAAGTTCTTTTCCACTCCAAAACCAATCCACCAAATGACGTCTCTTATAACATGTCCAACATCTTTAAGTATATACTCTATTAAGTGAGATAATAGGCTATTAGTAGTTATATAGGTTATTGGATATCAATATAATCCTATTTCTGTTAAGCCTATATTTGTAATCCCTTTGTTAATTAATTGAATCCATCTTTTTTCCTATCATGGTAGCTGAGCAAAGTTAAAACCCTAACCTTAGCCACCACCCACCTCCACCGCCAACCACCACCACAACCACTTATTTTGGTCTGTCTGTCGACACACTTAACCTCCAACAACCCTTCCACCACGACCCAGGTCATCGGAAAGGCCTTCCTCCACCATCCAATACCATTCTCACCACCAGACCGTTCGACCCTCATTGGTGGCTCCAAAAGCTTGGGTGCAATAGTCTCTCTTTGGCTGCTACTGATGTATTTTCTACTGTATGTGTGTGTGGTCCCTCATGTGACCCTATATGTGCCTGCTCCTCCTAAACGTATGTTGTTTTCTACTACTCTTGTCTGTTTTTGTGGTGTTTTTTTGTACTCTACCATGGCAACCTCATCAAACACTAACTTTTCTAGCACCTGTCATGATCTGTGGATGTGAAATCTAAGTGGTACAATAGTAAAACTCAATGACAAAAACTAACTTCTTTAGGCCAAGCCTTTTACTGTGTTTTTGGGTGCTCACAAAAAGTAAAAACATATTACAAATGATCCCCCATTGCCCAAAGATTCTCACTATGATGACTAGTTTGCAAAAAACTATGGTGTTATCTCATGACTTGCTAATAGCATCAAGGAGAACATCGCCTCAAATGTTATGTTTCTTACGTCTACCAAGAAGTACTAGAATACCTTAAAAGAGACGTGTGGCATGAGAAAAATATTTCCCAAGTTTTTGAGATCTACGAAACATTCTTCTCTCTTCAAGAAGGCAATCACTCTATTCAAGAATTGTATACCATACTCCATGCTCTAATGGATTAACTAGATGTTAATTAGCCTCTTGTATCGAATGTGACAACTATATGAGAGTATCGTAAGGGTTTAGCTGTTGTCAAGTTTTTATCTACTCTTTGCCCAGTTCGTGGACAGCTGCTTGGTGTTGAGTTAGTTCCTTCACCCTCCTCTACATTTGGTCACATTTTTCACATTTACCAGCACACCTTCTCTTCTTCCAGACCAGTCAACCATGGTTAACTCTACTCGTGGTCAAGGATGTGGCAAAGGACGCAACTCAAGAGGAGGTTGGAAACATAGAAAGTGTGATCATTGTGATTGCACTATTCATATCTCTGAGATATGTTGAAATAAATTTGGCAGACTAGAATGGACGCAGAATGTCACAACAGATAGCTCTAGTGGTACAGCTGTCATGCTAGATATAGTTGTTGTTCCATAAGCAAAGTATGAACGTTTTCTATGGTTCTAGACTAGCCAATCATCTGCCACAGCTACTGATGCTTCCATATCAGGCACTGCCGCTCATGTAGTCTCTAAGGATAGCTACTAGATTATTGACTCTAGTGTCTCTACTCACATGTCTAGTTATCAAGATCATTTATTGAATTGTCTCGTTTACCAAACATTCGTTGTATCTTCATTGTTGATGGTAGGCTATGTTTTGTAGCTGATGAAGGAGTTGTTCAAACCTTTTCACATCTTTTCCTTGACAAAGTTCTCTATATACCTGATTTTCCTATTAACTTGCTTTCCTCTAATGCTATTATTAAAGCTTTATTCTGTTCTGTGACATTTTTCCCATATCATTTTACCTTTAGAAGATAATTGGTTCGGGCTATGGTCTGTATCTACTTGTTTGTGATGCAATTCCCAAGGGTTAGTTGTTTGTTATCTCTCCATCGAAGTCCACTTTTATTTGGCAATATCGTCTTGATTACTCTTCTCTTTGAAAGCTTCAACAAGCTATACCTTGGATGTTTAAGTCTTTAAAGTGTGAATCTTGTTAATTAGGTAAGCATCATCATGCTACCTATCATTATCTGTCTAGATTTGTCAATCATGTCCTTTTCATTTGATTCATTCATATTGCTTCTATTTCTGGATTTGGATACTACATTATCTTTATTGATGATTATTCTCAAATGTCTTGGGTGTACTCATTGAAAGACCAAACTCATGCACCTGATGTAATCAAAAAATATTTCAATGAAATAAAAACACAGGTTTCTCCTTCTCCAAAAATATTTCGCATTAATAATGCATTGAAATTTATTCATACTAAAATCAATTACTATTGTACGTCTTTAAGTAATTTGCATCAAACTACTTGTCCTTGTACATCCTAGCAAAATGAGGTGGTTGAGAAAAGGCATTGTCATATTCTTGATATTGCTCATGCTCTTATGATTTAGATGAATATTCTAAAGTGTTTTTTATCTGATGCTATTCTCACAACATCCTACCTTATTAATAGAATACTTTCCTTTGTTTTGTTTTGTTTTGTATTGTTTCATTTCGTAAACTGTGTCCAAGTGATACTTTGTTTATCTCCCTCCTCATATTTTTAGGTGTGTTTGTTATGTTCATGACCCTTCTCCTGAACTTGACAAACTTTCAATTAGGTCAATCAAATGTGTTTTCTTAAAGAATTCTCAAACTCAAAAGAGATATCACTATTATAGTCCAACTACTCTACATTATATCAACTGATGTTACCTTTGTTGAGTCGACACCAACTTTTGGATTATCCTCTTTTCATTGAGTCTCCTACCATGGTCCGTCTTCCAGCTCCCATTGATAATTTCATTTTTGATGATACAGATGGTACTCTTGTGGCTTCTACTCGTCCATTACAAGTATATTCTCGTCGACCACAGCAAACTCTCCCAATTTCAATGCCAACTAGTTCCTATTAACACCAGTAGGCTCAAGTCCATTTGATTTAGATCTTCTTATTGTTCTTTGCTGAGGTAAGTGATCGATTACTGCTCATCCTATTTCTCATTTTGTTTATTATGATCATCTTCACCACAATTTTTGCTAGTTTGTCTTTCTCCTCTGTGTCTATACCTAAAAACCACAAAGAGACTATTAACATTCCACAACGGAAAACTACCATGGATGAGGAAATGTAGGTACTAAGGTCACATGGTACATGGATTCTAATTCCTCACCTAATAAATGCTTGTGTTGTTGGCTGTAGACGGGTTTATACTATCGACTATAAGCAAGACGACTCAGTGAATCAATACAAAACACGCCTGATAGCTCGTAGATTCACACATACATTTGATGTTGATTATGCTAAGACCTTCTCTCCTGTAACCAGATTGAATTTCATTCGTGTATTGCTCTCAAACTCTATAAATCAATCCTAGTAAATGTATCAACTTGATGTAAAAAGTGCATTTCTCTATAGTGATCATACAGAACAAATACTTATGAAGTAACCTCTAGGACTTCTTGCTCAAAAGGAGAATACTATCTATTACCTCAGAAAGGCCATTTATAGTCTCAAACAGAGTCCTAGAGTAAGTATGGTTTAAAAAGTTTAACAACATTATTATGGTAGTAGGTTTTCAAAAGTGTGCAATTAATTGCTCTATGTTCATCAAGAGATGCACTAATGGTAGTGTTGTTCTGGCTATGTATTTTGATGATAAAATTTTGACCGACAGTGATACAACAAAAATTATGAAGACAAAGGATTTTCTGAAAAAAATATTTTGTTATAAAAGACACGGGTAAGGCTAGATATTTTCTTGACATAGAGTTCGCTTATGGTAGAGACAAGATGGTGCTATCGTAGAGTAAGTATGCTCTTGATTTTTTCACGAGACGGGATTCTTGGGTTGTAAAGTAGAAAATACTCCAATTGATCAAAATCCAGAATTCTAGAATAGTTCTTCTAAATTATTTAAAGATGTTGAAAGATATAGTAAACTCATTGGAAAGTTGATTTACCTAACTATCACTAGTCCAAATATTTCATATGTAATTAGTCTTCTTAGCTAGTTCAGGCATAAACCATATACATTGGAAAGGGACACTACATGTACTAGCATACATTAAAGACACCAAGAAAAGGTCTCATTGACTAAAGACATGGACAACTTCAGTTTGAAACATACTCTAATTCTAACTTTACAAGAGACAAGGGAGACTAAAAATCAACATCAAGATATTACACCTAAGTTGACAGAAATTTGGTTATCTAGAGAAGTAAAAAACAAAATATGGTATCTAGATTTAGTATAGAATTTAAATACAGATCCATAACACAGACCTCTTATGAAATGATTTAGCTTAAATCTTTTCTGATAGAGTTAGGTATATTAATGCACACTCCTATGCCTATGCATTGTGAAAATTAAGCAGCCATATTTTTTGCTAATAATCCTATTTTTTATTAGTGGACAAAACATATTTAAGTTAACTATCGCTGTACAAAAGACACAATCATGAATGGGCTCTTCTATACTCCATATACTTCTTATAAGCAACTTGCAAATATTTTCACTAGAGTCTAACCGTAAGTGTTTTTTAAACTCTTTGTAACAAGCTAAGAGGAAGTGTTAAGTGAAATAATAGGCTATTAGTAATTATACAGATTATTGGATAACCATATTTCTATTAAGTCTATGTATATTTGTAAATCCTTTGTTAATTAATTGGATCCATCTCTTTTCCTATCATACTCAAATAAATTCTCATCATATTAGATTGATCCAATTCATTTTAAAAGGGTTTGCTCCATCTCCTAGATAATTCCTTTTTCTCTCAAGAGACTGGCTCCATGCATGACATAGGGAATTTCCCTTTTTTCCACTCAAACCCATACTTAGTTGGATAGTATAGCTCACACGACCATCAACTTTAGCTTGATTAGTGCTAAAACGACACAAAAGTGATTTTGTTCTAATACCAACGATAATGATCAAGATCTAGTCCATCAAAAGAAATGTCTACTTTGACTTTCACATGTATCACAGAATCACAGTTTTGTTTGTCCCTAGTGGATAAAGTGCTTCTAAACTGGTAACCATCCTAGTGTTATCCTAAACCTAACATGCTTAACAACAAAGTTCTTATCAACCATATCCAACCAACCCCTCCCCCCTCCCTTCCCCTCCCCCCTACAAAATCCAAAGGATCTCAGTAGAAAGTACCTTCCCTTTTGCTCACACATACCATACTAAACGAGGTGTCACAGAATCTCTCCTAGCATCTTCACTTTCGACTTGTTTATTGAGCATTCGTTTTGGATAACAAGCAAATTGTACACATATAACATAAAGAAAAAACTAAATTTAATGCATTATTTTGCTATTCATTTCAGTTCTCAGTATCTAGGTACCACATAATTAAACATCAATTTCGTATCAAACTTCGGTTCAACAAAAAAAAAACATGTCAGTGAAAATATAGTAAATTTACGGAAGTTCATGAAAATAGTCAAAAAAAAACTTTAAATTTTGATTTGAAATTCTAAGATAAGATAAAGTAAGCAATAACTTACATCTAAGACTACATAGACCAATTTTTCTAAACATGTATCACATTAAAATACGCTATATAAACTTAATACAAATATCTTGAATCATAAATAATACTTAAAAATACTTAATAAATGTATAAATCATATTTAAAAATATTTAGTATATATTTAAAACGAATAGTTCTCACAATATTTAATATAAAGAGAAAATAGAGTTAAGAGAATCCTTAAGTGTTGGAGATATATCACTTTGCAGAGTCCATGGTTATATAAGTATATTGATTTTATTAATTTTATAGATTTTATAGAATTATTAAGTTAGATTTATGTATTTTTAGGTCAAATAAATGACAAAACACATAAAGAAACATGAAAAAACCTAAGACCTATGTATTATTAGATTAAATCTATGTAAAACGCAAAAATGCCAGCAGTAAGCAACAAGAAAAAATGTAAAATTTCGTCCATGTCAATAGACATAAAGCCCATATTGACTGGCATGGGCTCGACTCAATGTAGTTTTTACATGAGTCGATCAACATGAGTCGATGTACTGACACGGGTTGACATATATCATCGGCATATCGTATTTCCCAAATTACATACATATATAGTATTGGCCATCTTAGAAACTGACACGTGTTGACGATATTTTGCCGACACATGTCGATGTTTAACACTATGCTAGGTACCTACTGCATGTGATCAATGCATACCTTCTTATTTGACACTCTACTTGCTCCACAGCAGAACTTAATTTAATGCTCCAAGAACTATGAATACTCCAAAAATTCTAGATCTATGCAACTGTGGGGGCAAGTAAAGAAATAAAAGTGGTATTCATCTTACAGATTCCTGCAGTCCAGTTTTTGGTTCCTTGGGCATGATCCTTGCCCAATCTATTCCCATGCGGAAAACACTGATGCCAGTGTCCTTTGCAAGCTTAAGCTCAACATCAGGATCAGACCAAAATCTAAGCCTCTCCTCACTGCAAACACAGAAAAACCAAAGATAGTAAAACCCTAGAACGCATAGAGATAACATGGAATTTTGAAGATCGTTTTCAATAACAACGGCGATCTAGGAAGAAATATTGATTGACGGTCACTAGACTGCTACTAATTTTAAGTTAAATAATGGCTATGTATCTTACAGAAGTTACTGATGCATAGCAAAAAAATTTAACTCAACCTGCAATCTTAAGCTTACAAGGTGATTGCTATTAATTTAACATAAAATTGTGGCACTACTGAGTAGACAAGTTATGCTACTGAAGAGAAAGACAATGCACCAGAGGCCTGAATAATAATGCTGTATCTTATGAGAACAAATTGTTTTCCATGACAGTGATTGGTTGAATTTAAACACCAGAGACCATAAGCATGAAGAAAACATCATTGCAGAGTTGTAAGCTAACAATGGTGGACACAACACATCATTATGATAGTTTGCCAACTCATCATGAGCTCAACACAGTTTTGTTTGAGTAGAGAAGAACAGAATGGCACCAAACATTTTAGGGTGACAGGCTGAGGCACCGGCAAGTCTGACATTGTAGTCTTAAAGCTTCTCTAAAGAATACCACCACTCTAAGGAACACCGTCAATAATGTGTTTCAAAACTTTTTCCCATTTTATTTCTATTTTATTTCTTCTTGTTCAAGTCTCCATGTTTTTTTACTCAAATTTCCAGCTTTGTAGAACAACTTTTATACCCTCTAACCTTCCATTTTAATTGCCGTTTAAATTCAAATATTTATTTGGTAAATCTTTTATGTGATGGGTGATTTATGTCCACCATAATAATAAAGGTAATAAAATAGTTAAATCTTTATCTATCTGTTACTGTGTCCTCGTGAAGATGCTAAATGATCCTGTGCATGGAAAAAGGTCAATAATTCTCCTTCAAGACATTGGTTGATACGTGCTTTTCATGACAGGTTTCTAAAGGCTTTATGATAAAATATCCACATCTAAAACATGCTGTTATTATATCAAAATCTTTCTCATATTTTTTTCTGTGAACTTAACTTTCCAATATAAAGTCACAGTTGAAAAAAAACTAGGTGCATTACTGTAAGTTGTATTAGAAAATTACAGGAAAAGAATTCTTAGAAAAGTAGATACATGTAACGATCCAAATTGGATAGCACTTTAAGCTAGATATTTTATTGGTATTTTTTCCGACCTTCTCGGTGTTAAATGCAGAGTATGGTATGTTTTATGTTGAACACACATAGACACATTTAATACTAGTGGTCTATGTAGGTCAAGCGCAATTTACAGGTGTAAATTGTTGACACACTTTTCTGACGTAAATTGATATAAAAAGTGTAGATTTTATAACTCAGAACTTAAGCTACGTTTGTGTGGATTCAAGGTTACGATCGAGTTTTGGATATCGTATCCTGATGTTCTAAGTTTGAAATACCATGTGGACCCTCGTAAAGATCCTGAGGATTGTTTCGGAGATTTATTGGTGAGCCCTAGTTGATTTCCTCTTACACGAACCACTTGAGCTGTAAGTGGTTGTACGACCGTTGATTCTGTGCTTGTAACCTAACTTACACATGGCAATTGCCTGGAGGATGTTTGTCGTGTGGTCTCAGAAT
This sequence comes from Posidonia australis, assembly GCA_024699735.1. Lineage (NCBI taxonomy): Eukaryota > Viridiplantae > Streptophyta > Magnoliopsida > Alismatales > Posidoniaceae > Posidonia > Posidonia australis. The sequence goes on from JAMKQA010174312.1 coordinate 15,325, forward strand.
CAGTGCGTAACTTTGTTGAGTGACGGGTCCGTGGTTAGAGGCATACACTCATGACCACAGACTTGTGCTCAGATTCTCCTTTAGCTTGCAATTTTCGAGGAGCGACACGTTCCCATCTCAATTGAAAAAGCACAGCAAAAAGGAGACGAGAGTGTGGAGAGGACTCAAAAGTCCCTTTCCCTTTTTCCTTCTATTTCCTTTTTTTATTCTTCTATCTTCTTCTCTCTCCTCCTCCTTATACATAACAAGAAACAAAGAGGGAGAGACAGATAAAGGGAGAGAATGAGAGAGAGAGAGGAGGAGAGGAACTCATCGCCGTGCCGCTGTCACCACTGCTACGAGGAGGAGAAAAAAAGGAGGATCCCGTACCGACGGTGGAGGCGAAGGACAAGAGGCATAGTCGTTGTCCATCGTCGGCATTCTCAAGGTACACACCCTTATAGAGTCTTTTGATTTCCAAATTAATTGGGCATTTAATGGCCATTTATGTTGTTTATTGGGGTGAATAGTGTCCCTAGACTTTGGATTGTGATTTCTTAAGCCATAGGTTGTGATTCTTGATGATTCTTGTCCCAAATGGAAGATTATATTGAGATCTTCAATTTGGTATATTATTTATATTTTTTGACTGAGTGCGATGGATTCTGTGGAAATGGGTGTTCGTGGATTTTATTGTGCTCATGCATAGTACCCGTAACCTTTGGTTTGTGGTTTGTCCAGTGGATCTTTGTAATACTTGTCGTAAATCGTAAATCGTCTCGAGATCTTTGTTTTGGTATATAGTCTGCACTATTTGGTTGCTTATGCTGAGAATGGTTTTAACTCCCAGTTTAAGCAATTTTTGGATCATATGAGAAAAAAGTTGAACAATGTTTTGGACATTTTATGGTTTTACCTCTCATATTTTGAGAATTTGCATTTTAGTCCTTAGCCTTTATGTTAAACATGCATTTTACCTTGAATTTTATATTTAATTAATTTTTTGTCTTGACTTTGGATTAATTACTTTTTAGTCCATAACTTTTATATTAATTACTTTTTAGCCCCTAGTTGTTTGTAGGAATTACATTTTAGTCCTTAGGTATTGTTTAAATTACGTTTAAGTCCTTAAAGACTTGTTTTAATGGTTTTTAATATGTTTAGTGTCATTTTAACCTTATAAGTAATTATGGCATAATAATAATTAAGAGAATTATTAGAAATAATTTAAGGATTGCCTAAAATACATTAACAAAATCCTACTAGGCAATAATTTAGTATAAAAAACTATATGACTTAGAAATACTAAGCCTTTTCTCTTGATAGTTACGAATAAACTTTCGGATTGATGTTTAATCCTAAAGATAGATGATTAATTTGGCTTTGGTGTGATGCACTAAATCAAGTATTCGATGCATCATTTGGGTGTTTGACACTAATCTAGTTGTAACTCATATGAGACACAGACCAGTAGGCGTCTTACTCTCTAACACAAGGACTTAGAGTTCTGAATGTATTTTGAATGTTTTTCTTCGATTGTCATTGTAGGTTGCGTGTGACGCTCAAATGCTCTCAAAATATAGCTTTCGGGACCTAATAGAAGAACTATCGAGATAGTGCATTAAGTGTAGTTTTGATTCATGTTTTTCATGTCGTTCTGATTATAGCATTTTCGAAGTGTTTTTGAGGTGTGATTTTAAATAGTTTTCAAAATAATTTTCCAAAATAGTTTTAAAAAGGAAATGCATAGTTTTGGAAAAGTTTTGGAAAGAGTTTTCCATGATTTTCTGTTTGTAGTGAATTAAAAAACCGAAGGACCGTTTTGTCAGGGGATGTTGGATGTGTTCTTGGTTGATCGAACACGTCGTCTAGGTTAAAGTCTTGAAACCAAGAGGCTGACGCAAGTATTCTTCGGACCTGAAAGTATGATACTCCTTGATTATCATCCACAAAATCGAGACTGAGGTCCGTAAGTCGAGGTACTGTACCAGTATGTGTTAATCCCGAGTGTCAAAGACTCAGAATAACATCCATACCTAGTGGTATCGTGGCAACAGACTCAAGAGATATGAAACTTTTGTATAGCTGAATGTGACACCCTGGTTGCTACAGATACCGAGGCTGGTGAGTGTTGACTGAGTTTGGAAGGTGACGAGTCTTCAAAGGTTCAAACACTGTGTAGGACATCAAGAGGACATGCCCTGTGGTTTGTTACGAGAGAGGATAGCTCACCTAAGTGTAGGGTGAGCAGGCATTTCTTGTATATGGTTAGCCTTTTAAGGATCTTATAGGTGGTGAGACGTCGAGACAGGAAGACTCCTCCACATGGTGATTGTCTGTGATAGTATAAACGTCGTGGTCGTTCCTCTGTAGACTATTTGTAGCCAGTGTCAGTTGCTTGGCATCGAACAGCACGACATATTGTGTTTGACTTGTTGGTTTATGGTGATTATGCTAGAGTGGCGTTGCAACTTTGTTGTGTCCTAGTTCAGTAAATCAAACTCTGGTCTAAAGAAGACCATATGGTTTGGAGCAAAGGTTCTTGTTAGAGTGTATGGTTTATAACTTATGTTGTGTTAAGTGTTAAATAGGTTATTGGATATCCATTTAACTAGTGGAGTCTAATATCCCTATAAATGTAACCCTAGCTACTCAATAAGAGATGACTTCTTCTTCTCTACCTCTTCTCACATGGTACCGAGCTTGGGTGCCCTAGCCACCACTGACCCTACCAGAACCTCCGCTGTCCGTCGACCACTCCAGTCACTACCAGTGGCTCCTGCACACGTGTCTCAGCCTAGATCAGCCCCTAGGCGGCCAAGCCATCATCTCCGACGACTACACCACCGTCGACGGGCCTCACCGGTGTCTGTCAGGCCCTCATCCATCACCGACGGCCTCCCCTTGGCCAGTCTAGGCCACCGGCATCCGTTCTAGCCCCAGTTAGCCCTTGTCCAGTGCCGTCCAAGTTGCTCGAGGTCACGTAAGGCCTCTCCCGTGAATGTCCATTCATTGGTGAGACCTCCCCGTTCCCCCTTGTCGTCATAGGGGCATCCAACCTCCTAAATCAGACAATCCAGCCCAACAAGACCATGTTCTAGGCCCCGTTTTCGTCTCCTATCTTCGATGTGTGTGGATACGTCATATCCATACTTGGTAAGCAGTCCCGTTCAGGTTTTTGGCTATTTTCAAATCATATATTGGTCATTTCTATGAGTTTTCAGTTTAGTATGACTTCCTATGATTCACTAGTAAAACATATGAGTGGTACATCAGAAAAACTGTCTAGCCCAAACTACCTTCTATGGTCATAAAGCTTCGAGACTTTCATTTTAGCTCATAGGAAACTGAAGCATCTCACCCATCCACCTCCTAATGTAAAATCAGATACCTATGAGGACTGGTTAGCCGATGATGCCGCGATTATCACATGGATGGCAAACAGTATTGAGCCCTCAGTTGCACAAAGGGTTATGCTGATGCAGCCTGTAAAGAAAATATGGAGCACCTTCCAACTGACATATAGCCATGAAAAGAATATATTTCGAGCCTATGAGATATATAAGTAGATGTTTACTCTACGACAGGAAGATTGATCAATATAGGAGCATTTCACCTCTCTCTGTGTCCAGCCACTAACTATTGACATCACACGCATGTGACAGTATCAAGAGGAGTTGGCAGTTGTAGTTTACCTCTCTAGTCTAAACTTAGACAACAGTTCTCAGATCAGGGTGAGGTGTTGGAAACTGATAATGTTCTAGACCTACAGACTACCTTCGCCAAGGCTCTTCGTATTTCTACAGTTGTGTCATCTACTGTGTCAGAGTCATCCGCCATGACCGCTACTAGGAGACGAGGTCCTGGTAGTTCCTGAGGTAGAGGTCGTGGTAGGGGGAGACAGGTGGACGTCCTCACTGTGCGTATTGTGGAGGACTGGGTCACAGGATAGACAAGTGTTGGGATATTATCGACCAACCTCAAATGACGAATGTCACTACAAAACCTCACACTGCCACTGCTACCATTGAGGAGCAGACGTTTATAGTTTCCTATACAAACTATGAAAGGCTCCAACAGCTAAAGGTCATAGATTCTGCCACCACGACCACGCAGACTACTTCCTCAAGTACTAGTGCCTTCCATGCATCCAAGGACACCTCCTCAATTATTAATTCTGATGCCTCCTCTCACATGTCATGTACATGCAACTTGTTTATTTGATTATCTCAATTGTCCAATGTTCGAAATGTGACAATTGCCGATGGTCGAACTTGTCTTGTTCGGAATGTGAAGGGATAGTTCGAGCCTCTTCACAACTTTCTCTTAATAAAGTCTTGTTTATTCCTAATTTTCCTGTAAATTTATTGTCTATTAGAGCAATCACTAAACAATTACACTGTTACATTATCTTTTTTCCATTTCATTGTACTTTTCAGGATTTGCAGACGGAAAGTGTAACACCCCAGTGCTACACAACAGTATGAGAACTACCCAAACACAATTAAATGCAACTAAGTAGCAATATTAAAATAAATAAAGCTAACTAACCAGACCTGTGTGCGGCAAGTGTGGCTCGAAAAGTTGCACCAGAGAAGACTGCTCCTACAGCTCAGCACCTAAAAACAAGGGGACAAGAAAACACGCGTGAGTGACAAGAATGCCACCCAGT
>JAMKQA010174313.1:0-12904 GCA_024699735.1 Posidonia australis
TTGTCCTTTTCTTTTGTTTTTTGCATGATTTTTTCATGTTATGGTTTTCCTTGTCTTCCATAATAGATTAGGTGGCGACTCCGTTTTTATTTTGCTTTTTCGACGTGATTTTGCCGACCGATTTCGCATTCATTTGCGGAACCACCTCGCCGGCATGGTTACACCGTGTCCTTAGCCCTTTGCGAGTCCAGGGGCACCGCGTTGCTGCCTTCAGGGCCGTCTTCTTCTCCAATGCCGTCACTGGAGCTGCGTCGATGGCGAGGGGCGTGGGCGGCTACCTCCAACCGTCTGATGCTTCATCGGAGCTGCTGGATGTGCTCCACTCCTTCCCTTCTTGCTCCCAGTGAGCTTGGATGCTAGATTAGGCATCGAGATGCCCCGAAAGGGTATCCCAGATGGCTGTCGACGGTGGGGTTCCGTCGTCGGTGGTCGTCGCTTATTTTTAAAATAAAATAAAAATAAAAATAAAGTTTCTTTTTAAAAAACTCTGTCCCTTTTTCTTTTATTGCAGTTAGCCCTTTCTTCTTACATTTAAACCCCTACATATGTTTTTTAAATCATTTTAATAATGTTTGTTTTGGAAAATTGTAGTATGACCCTTGTACATTTTTATTAATATTTTCCAGACTTTAATATTTGACATAAACCCTCTGACTTGCTTTAATTCATCATTAAGTCCAACATTTTGTAGAAAAAGCCCTGAATTTTATTAAAATTGTTCTGAATGCATGATTTTCTGGCACAATTGCAAATTAAACCCTAGAGATTCAAACATTTACTCAAATGTGTTCAGAATTGCATTTTAAACCTTGAACTTCACTGATTTCATACTGAATGCATGTTTTTTAGGGTAAATTTGCATAACAGTCCCTGAAGTTTCATGTTTTCAAACATAAATCCATTTTATTGCACATTTAACCATGAATTTCTTCAGAATTGCATTAAACACATGTTTTACTGACATAATTGTAGATTAAACCCAAGGAATCCTAATTTTGACCAAAAATGCACAGTTTTGCACATTTAACCCCCAATTTCTTCCAAATTGCATAAAGAGTGTTTTCTTAAGCATTTTTGCTGATTTAGCCCTAGAATCTCAGCCTTTATTCAGGATATGTGATTTTTGCACAGAAGCCCCTGGAATTTACTTTTTGCACTCATACATCATTTTGTACATTTTGCTGCCCTTTTCCATGCATATTTTCTCATGCCTTCTTCCTTGTATCATGCACACATTTCCAACTCATTTCAAACTTGATTTTCACATTGTTTCCCAGATTTCTTCCGACTTTCACGATTCTGAATTAATTTGAATTTCCATTGCCCTAGGGCGTACGTTAATAGGCTTAACAATGCGGACATTGACCCGAATGAGGATTATTTTCTCGATTTTGATTTTCTCAGGTTTCTTCAAGTTTCCGCTGATTTGTGTGATGCTTTCCGAGTATTCTAGATTTTCACCATTTTCCTCATCGCCCATGGGCGTACAGTAAAGTGGCATTTGCAATGCCTACATTGTCCCTCAGATTATCATTTTTTTTTCTTTTATTCATTTCTTCTCTTTGATTTGGCATGTTTTCACAGTCATCTTAAGCATGTACATTCAAAGTAGACAAGCATACGCACAATAGATCACTAGCAAGCATGAAATCTAGAAAGATCGATTTTTTCGGGTGTATGGGGGTGCCTAACCCCTTCCCCTTGCGTAACAAGAATCCTTACCCTTTCTTTAGCTCGCATTGATTTGTGTACTACATCCATTAGGCACGGAGCATGCATATGTTCTCTTTGCCTTGATTTCTTTTGTTTTTTTTCCTTTGTGTTTGGTTTTCCTCGTCTTTCCATTAAAAGACTAGGTGGCAACTCCATTCCTTATCCTTTTCTTATCTTTCCTTGGTGTTTTTGAGTCTCGTATTCTTCCCTGGATTCACCATCTTTGCCGTGACCGTAGCGGGACTGCTCGTGTGCTTCCACGTACCTTGGAGAGCCGTGTAGGTTCCACCGGCATGGTCACACTAGAGAATTCCGATGATGGGTGGCTGGAATTCTGGGTGATGGGTGCTCGAGGCTGGGAACTGGAGGTCTAGGTTGAGTGTGCTTGCGAGAGGACCTTCCAGAATTCTCAACATGACTCTCTTGTAGGTGACGACGTTGTTAACAATGGCCATTGATGGTTAACTGTTTCCGACAAGCGACTGGGATTGATTCTAGATAGATTGGATGGATTTTGATGTTTAAATGGGGGTACGATGGTCTATGAAGGACGTAGAACATTTCTAGATCCATGCAAGCCAATGAAGAGGCATCATTTGGTGGATCCAATCAAAGAGTGCCACCTGAGCTTAGGTAGTTGAAATGCTATGAAATAGGGCATTTCGTTGCTATATCTCGTTGGCTCCATCTGCTAGAAAGGCACACTCAAACGAAATGCCTTGGAGATCCACTCAATATATTCGCCTTGTGGGCATGCCTTAAATGCATACCTAACCTTGTGATAAGCCTGACATCTTAATCTTAGGCCTGTTCCCTAGTCTCTCATGACCATATGTAGTTTGTGGGTTGTGGTAAATGGGGTTTTGAGGTTTTGAGCTATGTTGGGATGTTCAATGGGTCTTGGGGGAGAGTGAGTGAGCCATCCATCGTCGTAGTGCACCACCATCGCATCACACCCTTTTCAGACATTATTGCTGAGTTTATGTTGTGTGGATGCTACTCCAAAAAGGGAAAGAGAGGAAGGAAGAAGCTAAACCACAATCACAGATAAGGAGTAAATCAAAGTCGCCACCCAGTCTATTAAGAAGAGAACCAGAAGATGAGGAAAATCGAAAATAAAATGGAAGATAAAACACACAAAACGAAAGATAAAACACTATGAGAAATACAAAATGAGGAAATCCATGCCAATGGATGCGACACAAAGGCCATTGCGAGCCAAAGAAACGGTAAGGACTCCTATTATGCATGAAGAAAGTGTTAGGCACTCCTATACGCCCAACGAATCGGTGTTTCTTGACTTGTTCGACCATTTGTATGGCTATGTCGGCATGTATATGCCAATTCATGTTTGCCTTTATGCCAAATGATGCATGGATGTGAGAATACAATGTGATAAATGTAAAGTAAGAAAGGGACTTGAGAAGAAATCAAACATGGGTGCAAGGGATTTGATAAACAAACAAGGGGACTTAGTTTGATGATGACCAATAGTCCCTAAAATTTCCATGTAGGAGGTCCATGCAGGCCCACCACGAGTCCAGGATAGCGTCCAATCATGAGAATTCTCATCATCCAAGAAAACTATGTAGAAATCCAAAACGAAAAACAAATGTGTGCCATTAAAGAAGAAGGAACAAAGATCATAGGAGAAAGACACATCACAAAACTAAAGCAAGAGATAAGCAAACAAGAGGGGGCTAGGTCGGTCTATGCTCTAGACTGGGTACCCATGCATACAACGTGTGATATCGAACTGAGACCTAGAAATCGCAATAGACCTCTGACCTTCATCACTTTCCCCAAGCCACAAAAGCACAGAAGAACTCAAGGCAAACATTCAAGACTGAAGAAGGATCACGCACGAACAAGAAAACACAATCACTACGGATCAAAAGGACTTGGGTTGTCCCCTCCACCTCAAGTCATTTACGTTGGAATGGACGTCCTTTGCCGATCATGGACAAGGCCAGTGAAGTTTGTCAGTCCTCTGGGGTGCTCTGAGGACCTCGAGCGGAGTATGGGGAAGACTTAGGAGGCAACCAAACCAAATGCACATGCACGGGTCTCTCCCTCCATCCAGTTGGGTCATGTCGACAACACTCTCCTCTGTCCAACCATCAGAGACGATTGGGGACTAAGATGGAGCATTGGATAGCATGGGTGGATGAAGGGGATGAGAAAGGGTGCCACTAGACAAGCCGCACCACACATTCAAGGGTCGTTGACCTCACATGGGTCGGTGGTTTTCGACCAACGAGATGCAAAAAGGAAGAACGAAGCAAACAATGCACAAGGCTATAGCTAACAGTAACATGACAATTCAGGAATGGAAACAAGATTAGGGAAGGAGAAGTGCACCTATTGAGCGTCAGAATGTATCTCCCTTATTCAGTTGGCTGGGCTTCTTCGATGGCAGATGGGAGGAAATGGTCGACAACCTGGAATGAGGCATAGGTGCTAAGAAGACAACAGGGGATGATTGGTTATGCTTGGACGAGGGTGTGGGAGTAATCTGGTGGACTGAGGAGGCTTGTGGAAGTTGTGGAAATGCCTAGTTACAGAGGTGAAAAACTAGTGGACGTCGAACTTCTAGAGGACAATCAAAGGCCAACGAGGTCTTGAAAGGGAAGCGAGACCTTAAGGAGAAAGGTGGATTCACAGTGGACATGAGGGAGTGAGTAGAAAGCAAAAGATCCCATCATAAGAGACGAGCTGAGATTAAATTGTGGTGTGTCTCGAATTTGGTCCACTAATTCTCAACTGCTCCCATCGTCTAGATGAGATTTGATCAAGGGGATAAGATGGGGAATCAAACCAACATGGGGGATTTCATGGTCTGGATGGAAGGTAGGACACACGTACATCTATGCCAACCAATGAGAGGCAAGGATTCAGTGGACCAAAGGTGAATGGACAAGTTTAACCTTTGTTGCTAACATTGACCTAGGGCACGCATGCATCTTGTCTACGTACATGGGCCACGCTATTGGGTCATGGGGGTCCTAGAATAGTTTACAAGGAAAGGAAACAAGCCTAGTCCACCAAGCATTCGAGCCATTAAAATGCTTGGGTAGATTGGTTTTGAGCTAGGTTTGGGTTGTGTTGGATTGTGCATGATGGATTTGGGTTTTAAGTGGGGTTTTGGGTAATGAGGGTGGTTGTGTTGATCGACCATCCAAAGCAGGTTCTGCCACAGAAGCTGACTACCATCCAAGGACAAAAATCTAGGGTGTTTATAGATGCCCCTCCCTGAGTGAGGCCGAGGGACAAATGGAAACGAGACTGATGCTCAGGGTTGAGAAAGACACCCCACTAAAGTCCGTGAGAGAAGGGTGTTGTGGGCGCTAAGTCATTTATTCGGCAGATGTACCAATGGTCATGACTCATTACCAAAGTGCAAATGCTAATGCGATTATGGCTAGCATGTAGAAATGCAAAGTTGGGAAATGCACGGTGCTTGCTATGGATACTGATGGTTAATGCTGATAATGCAATGCTAAATGCAAAGCTGATGATTGGTTAGTTCCCCTCATAAGGACGCGACTGGTCATCAAGCAGACAAAAAGGAGCACACGATGGGTTGACCGACTCGTTAGCTAGAAAGTTCGGGTTCTCAGGCCAAAGGGGAGCAGGGGCAAGGCAAGTCATCAATCTTGTCGGCCGAGCACAAATAGACGTTAGACAGATGTCATCGAGAGGTGTCATTGAGAGGTTAGACGGTGTCACCTGGATAGTTTGGGGTATCAGCCCAACGAAGAGAGGCATGGCAAGATGTCGGACTAGCCGACCAAGCAAATAGACGTTTGGCAGGCTCACTTAGATAGTTTAGGGTATCAGCCCAAAAAAGAGGTAGCTATCGGCTGAACGAACCGAACACCAAGCCAAAAGGGAAAGATGAGGCTACCGAGCAAACGAATTGAGAGCCAAGCCAAAAGGAAAAGAAAAGGCTATCGGCCTGATGAACCGAGCACCAAGCCAAAAGGAAAAAAGATAAGGCTATCGATCGGACGAATCAGGCTCCAAGCCAAAAGGGAAAGAAAAGGCTATCAGTCAGACAAAACAAGCACCAAACCAAAAGGGAAAGAAAAGGCTATCGGCTAGACAAACTAGGCACCAAGCCTAAGGCACAGTTATCGGCCGTACGAACCAAGCACCAAGCAAAGGCACATCTATCGGTTGGACAAACTGGGCACCAAGCTGAAGGAAAGGGGCTATTGGTCAAACAAACCGAGCATTAAGCAAAAGGCACTGCTATCGGTAGGATGAACTGGACGACAATCTGAAGGAATAGGGGCTTTCGACCGAACGAATCGGTTGCCAAGACAAAGGCACAGATATCGATCAAGCAAACTGGGCACCAAGCTGAAGGAAAGTGGTTATCGACTGAACGAATTAAGCACCACGCCAAAGGCACAGCTATCGACCAAACGAATCAGGCGCCAAGCTGAAGGAAATGGGGCTATCAGTTGGATGAACTGGGCACCAAGCCAAAGGCACAGCTATCGGCTGGACAAACTAGGTGCCAAGCTGAAGGAATGGGGCTATCGATCCGATGAACCAGGTGTTAAGCCAAAGGCACAGCTATTGACCAGATGAACTTGGTGCTAAGCTAAACGAAAGGGGCTATCAGCCGGACAAATGGGTCTTCAAGCCAAAGGCATAGCTATCGGTCGAACAAATCGGGTGCCAAACTGAAGGAAAGGGGCTATTGGTCAGATGAACCAATAGCCCCTTTCCTTCAGCTTGGCACCCAATTTTTTCGACCGATAGCTGTGCCTTTGAGCACCATGCCAAAGGCACAACTATGAATTAAATGAACCAAGCACTAAGTTAAAGGAAAATGGGCTATCGACCGGACGAATTGGGCACCAAGCAGAAGGAAAGGGACTATCCACCTGACAAACCGGGCACCAAGCCATAGGCACAACTATCAGCCAGACGTATTGAGCGCCAAGATGAAGGAAATGGGCTATCGATCGGATGAACCGGGCACCAAGCCCAAGGCACAACTATAAACCAGACGAACCAAGCGCCAAGCTAAAGGAAAAAAGGTATCGATCAGATGAACCAAGTGCCAAGCCAAAGGTACAGCTATCGGCCAGACGAACCAGGCGCCAAATTGAAGGAAAGGGGCTATCGACCGAACGAACCTGGCGCCAAGCCAAAGGCATAGCCATTGGTCGAACGAACTGGGTGCCAAGTTAAAGGAAAGGGGCTATCAGCTAGATGAACAGAGCACCAAGCCAAAGAGGAGCGATAACAAAATGCTTGGTAAGTTGCAAACTTATGGCAAGAGATGGCAAGATCTTGGACTTGTGAGCCAGGAAAGGGGAAAAGAAAGAGAGCAGCCACGATTGTCAAACTAGATATGGCCGAACTGGTTGAATTCTGTTCAGAGGTAATGCTGCTACCATAGGTAATCAAGGACTGTGCTTGAGGCGCCTGGAAGTCTTCGGTTAGCAATTGAGGTCTAGACAATTTTTGTACAATGATGGGGGCATAACTGTAATTTTCCCTATCACCGAAATGGAAATTGCTGAGGGTTGTCCACACAATTCTGTAGTATTGCCAAATCCAAGTGAGGGGTGAAAGAAGCGTGTCGTGAGCCTCGACTAGCAAATTGGGCACACTCATCTCCTTGTAGGGGCACTACGGTAATTTACTCTAGACTATGTCATCTTGGTCGCTTTTATGCATGAGGCCCAACTTTGATGTTCTAGGGGCATTCCTGACCACTGATCGAAGAGATGTGCATATTTGGTAGTTTGCCTTGGCGACGATCGAGGATCGTCTAGCAGTTTTTAGAACTATAGGGGTTGATTTGCAAATTTCACCAGGCTACTTCTTTGAATTAAATTGTTGGTTTTTATGTAAGTCATATGTATTTCCTAGGCGTTCGGGAACATTTGGTTGGCTTTGAATGGATCAAACTGAGGCTAGGACAGGGGCAAAGATTTCCAAGTGCTTTCTTACAATTTTTCCAATCTTAGGACACTCAAGAGCTTTCTGGGATAGGACACTCTAAAGTAAATTGCTTGGCGCTAACCTGTGTCCCTGGGAAATGTTTCTGCAGGTTGAGACTGACAATAGAGCACACCTTTAGCTTGTGGATAAGCTAAAGGACCTATTTGTAATTTCTAAAAACTAAGGCAAAATTTTGCAAAACTAGACATTTTGGCTGATCCTAGTGACGATTCCTGATAGAAAAGGTTTTCTAGGGATCTTGGAGATTGCACGGACATTTCCTAACTTATGAAATTTTCTAAAGCAAAATTCTAGCATTTACTAGATAAATTGCACTTTCGTCCAAAATTGCCACAAAAAGCTATCTAGGGAATTGACAAATTTATAAAACTACGGGGCCCATTGGTAGTTATCACTGTAGCATCTAGGTACTTGGTCGTTGGTTATTCTCCCATTTCCTTTTGCAGACAAGTCCCAAACTCATTGGCCTCTCTTGTTATAAAGTTTTGATTTAAAACTATACTCTTCTTCCTCATCACCATTGCAACAACTTGTCTCCCCTCCCCCTTACATTTCTATGCCAGTGACTAGGGTTCATGGGGCTTGGACGGTGATGGAGCTTTGGCAGGCGTGGCTGAACGGTTGACAGGCTTGGGCGGACGGTGCAAGGAACGGGTGCGGCGTAATCAATGACCATGGTAAGCCCTCCTTCCTCCTCTCCGCTCCTCTCATTTATTCTTTTCTTTCCTCCTCTGTTGGGCACAAGTGCTCCTCTTTCCCTCTCCATCGGGCACGACTGCTCCTCCTCCCCTCTCCGTCTAGCGCCACTAGCTCTCCTCCTTGCCTAGCATCGAAGTGGCCCTTCAATGGGGGGCTTGGAACTAAAGGGGCGTGTTGGTGGTGGGGCTGGATGGCATGTCGACGGTGGTTGGACTTGACGTGCCAGCAGTCAGAGGGTTTGTTCCGCTTTCCTGCCAACATGCTACGAAAAACCACTGATTTCTTGCTTAAGTTATGCTCTGGACAGGTTATAGGATTGTTTGAATAATGCCTTGGGAATATACTTGATTTGCCATGAATATTTCCAGAGATTGCATTCTTATTATTGCATTTGGCTTCGAATGAAAACAACTGTGGCATTTGAACATTGCACTTGAATTTTGCATGATGTCCTGAATTTTGCATGATGTCCTTGGTTTTGCTTAAACAATGTTGCCTAGAAAAAAAACATTAGCTCTACTCAAACAATATTGCCTTGATAAGTATTTGGATTTTTCGAATGATGCTCTGAAGAATGGCTTTGAATTTTGTGAAAAGGCCTGGAAATTTGAAGTTTTGGAATGATGATTTGGCAATTGCGTTTTGCAAAATCCTAGCAATTTATGATTTTCTGCACTTTGTTATGTTAGGTTCCGCTCAAATGACTTGATTCTGGGCTTTAAAATTGATTTTTAATGCGGCTCGATATATGGTTTGCTTGATTTTTCTGCTTTACAAAACAAACTTGGCTCGACATGTACACTTGTACACCGGATTTTCCATCCTAGAGCCGATTCTAGCTAATGATAAAATATTGCTTTTACAACAAGCTTTCTTTTATTCTAAATCTGACTAACTAAGCCCTATTGTTTGTAGTCTGATTTGGAGTGAGAGGTTGTTGAGACTAGCACAGCTGTCTCGGGTCCATGGCGCCAGGGTCACAGGGCCTACCCTTGAGGTTCTAGGGCATCATCACTTCCACAGGCGTCTGAGAGATCAACTACCAGCGAGGAGTCGGAGGTGCCTATGGAGGTGAAGGATCTAGAAAAGGTGAAATTGCCCTTCTTAGCCTACCTCAAAGTTTGACCGACCATTTGTATACTTGCAAGAGTTAGGCCACTTTACAAGGTGCTGCTGAGCAACACCCACATTTACGAGCGTGACAACTTTGAGGTATTTGCTTCAAAAATATGCCAAATTACTGCCACAGAGACTTATTTGCTAATTTGGCTTTTCCTATGCCTTGCAAGTGGGCGACAGTGGTCTGGTCATGTAGTGCCTTTGGGTACCTATGTTGGGCCATTTCAAGTGTCTTCCCCACTTTCTACAGCATTTTTTGCTTCATCACAACCCTTTCGGTAGCCTGCTCCGGATACATGCCATCAACGAGCACTACCAGCTCTTCCAAGCCCTCATGAAGAGGTGGTGTTACAACATGCACACTATCCACCTCCCGTTTGGCAGGTTGGGAGTTCTGCTCGAGCAGTGGGCTTTGTTGAATAGGCATGGCTTTGGGAGGGAGCCTATCGTGGGAAAGGCTATGTAGGGTTTTGCCAAGGTTCCTGCTCTACTAGGATGAGCATCCACCCCTCACCAGTGACTCGTACTACCTCCGCTACAACTAGCTGCAGGAGTGGACAAAGATTTGGCCCAATCCAGCCCCTAGATCTCGATAAGTGGATTTCGTTCTACGTCATTTCCTACTTGAGCTGTGTGAACTGATCTTCTACAACACCTCAGGCTATTACGTACTGGCTGATTGGCTAATCTATTTAGCTGATCTGAACAAGCTAGATCATTATGACTAGGGCAGGGCCAACTGCACCTATATGCTCTACGGACTGGATGACGTGGTTCAAAAGAATCTACACTCCCACATCGGCCTTTATCCACTACTAATGGTAAGTTCTGATAGTCTATTTGGCTCAATACTTCTTCTGTCTCCGTTCCGACCTCCTACCCTTTCCCAGACAGTGGTGCAAGCCTAACCACCAGGCTGCCTCGGGCGTCTACAGCTACGAGGCTTACGTCAATCTCTTGGACCCGTTGAGTATAGATGATGTAAGTGATGCCTTTGTTTTGCCTGTTAGGTTTCCATAGACCTTAGCTTTTTTATCTGATCTACTATTTTGTTTGTGTTGCAGGTGGACTTGTGGTACGAATGAGTGGATTGGGCCCCATTAAACTCTGGCAGGGCGTTGCACCAAAAGTAGGTGAAGTTTTATTCCTTAAAGAGGTCAGCATATTATCTCATGGGATGCATTCACCATCAATATACGAATGAGTTCTACATCCCTTTGCCTCCTCCAAATGACATGGAGTCTCAGGCTTCGACCCGAGTGCGGGCTCGATTGACCATTGTCGCAGCTTTTGTCAAACGGAGCCACTATGCCTTCCACTCGGTCAACTATGATGACTATATAGTCTAGTATGAGCAATGCAGAGAGCTCCACCACTTCGACGAGGAGCTGAGGGAGAGCTAGCGGGAGATGTGGTTCTCTAAGGACTAGGCCCTGGTAAATGCTACTACCTACTACTTGGATTCTTCTGCATTGCCTGCTTTTGTCAATTACTGCTCTGACATGTTATGTGTTTGCTGTCTACAGAGATTCAGAGAGTAGCTCAAGGACTAGTGGGAGTGGGCCAAGGTAAACTCTCATTTTCCTTGTTCAGTAAGTAGCTAAATTCTATATTGCTTTGTATGCGTTGACTATTGAGATCTGACAACTTCTTGTTTCCTTTCAGGCCCGGTGGGAGGCTTTTTTGGCAGTAAACCGTTTAAATCAGTCTTCTGCATAATTATTTAAATTCTGAACTTCCCCAATATATTTGTTTGTTTTGACTTGCCTACTTTCTCCTTTTAGGGTGTGGGTCCCAGGGCTGAGGTAGTCATGGGCAAAAATGGTGAGTTCGACTTTGGCCTAGACAATGAAGACATTTCTGGGAGAGAGGATCCAGCTGGCGCCTCTAGCTTAGCTGTCAGAGCCCAGGCTACCTCTGCTCAGACTGCGAGGAGGATGCACTACATAGCCGACTGCCAAGTCATCATAGCTGCTTGGAGGGGCAAGGAAGACAATTCAGAGGAGGATTAAGCCATTTTCTTTTGTTGTAGTTTTTTGTTGGGATTTTGTACTGACTGGTGTATTCTTGAAATGGTTATTTGATTGATGTATGCTTGATAGTTGATTGGAAATATCTATTATGCTATTGCTCTTTTTGGAACACACTTTCTTACTGGTTGCTCTTTGGTGCAAATTCTTGTGGCTTGTTTCCCTATTTCTTGTTCAACTTGTGCCAATTTTGTGGGCCATTAGAGTTAGACGTGGCTTGGGAAAATCGCTACATTTCCCATGCAACTGATCCATGGTACTTTCTGTGGCGCCAGGCTAGCTATTGATCCTACTATTGCTTTGTATAAGAGGGCTTAGGGCTTTGGGTGTCAAGGCAAACGAGCTTCCTTCTGTGTACAGAGGTATCCTCTTTGGCTCCCCTCCATTTCTCTTTGTTTCCTCAAGCATTTTGGGCACCAATGGCTCCTCTGTTTTTCCCAACCAACTTCTTCTCATGGTAAACTGCTATTGTCATCGCTTGTGCCAAGGCCTCTCGGTTTGCGCATGATATCTTTGCCTACCATGCATCTGACCTTTTGCACCTCGTGCATTAGTAAGATGTCCTTATCTGTTCAATTTTTTGTGTCCAGGGATACCCTACACTGGTTACTCTCGTCCACTGCTCGAACATTTTGCTAGCTTGGATTGAGGCCTTGACTACCAGAGATCAGGGAAAGCTCCGTTCATTGGGGATTTCCTCTAAACTCCTCAATATTGGCCAAGTAGAAGTGAGTCAATATTTACTGTGTGTGGTCGCTAAATTCTAGAAGCCAACCCACCACGTCTTCCACTTTGGCAGAACCGAAATGACACTAACCTTGGAGGAAACTCAAAGGATCTGTGGTATCCCAAAGTTGTTGGGTCCTCCCACGTTCATGCACCGTGACGGGTATTTAGCTATTCTGAGCCAATTGTCTGAGCAGAGTGTTGTTGAGTGTAGGTGTAACCATGCCGGCGAGGAGGATCGCAAAAAGATGCGAAACGGTCGGCAAAATCACGTCGAAAAGCAAAACAAAATGCAAAATGCAGGAGTCACCACCTAGTCTATTATGGAAGACGAGGAAAACCATAAACATGAAAAATCATGCAAAACAATAAGGACAAGTCTGCGAAAACCAATAAGATGTGGGTAAGGATCCCTGTTACGTACGAGGAAGGTGTTAGGCACCCTCGTACGTCCAATAAAATCGGTCTTCTATGATTTCTCCAATGAAATGTTGACTTTTCAGCCTCTTGCTATACGCCCGAGGGCGACAAGCCATGCCATGTTTAGTGCCTTATGCTAATAGGTGCATGATGTGCGGGGTGTGTCCTATGCTCAGAAATATCACTCTTTTCCCGGGTCAATCGTATAA
>JAMKQA010174314.1:0-13413 GCA_024699735.1 Posidonia australis
GGATTCAACTCCTTATGATGTAAGATTTTCAACAGAATTGGAAAATTTATATTCTAATGACTTGTAGTTTAGAGGAACATCTGGCTTTGAAGTTTTTGCATTACAGCAAATGCACTTAAGGGCCTTCTGATTTTGTGATACAGTGTAAGATATGGGATGCAACTTGAGAAAGGCCCATTTGACCTGCGTACAGCAGACTTTTTGTGGATGATGATATTTGGGGCTTTGTCTTTACTGGTTTGTACCAGATGCATTTCTTCTATTCGTGTCCAAGAATTTCACTCTCTTTTATTCTTCAACTTTTATTAGTGTAATCTTCTTTAGCTTGTATAAATTGGCTTGGAATGCGTTGTCTTTTTATAATGAAATTGTGCTAACAGCTTCATTACTTAGGCTTTCTCTGCGATTCCTCAGCTTTGGTCTCCCTTCTTAGGAACGTCCATGGTGTTTATGCTTCTTTACGTATGGAGCAGAGAGTTTCCAAATGCTAATATTAACATATATGGCCTTGTTCAAATGAAGGTTAGCCCACCTATTTGTACCTTCATAGCCGTTTGTTTTAAGAAACCCATTGGTCCCTTTATTATACTATCTTATATGCTACTAGATGATTATGTTTTGCTTTCTGACTGCACATGTCTGCAGGCATTCTATTTCCCATGGACAATGCTCGCGTTGGATGTAATCTTTGGTTCTCGTATCATACCAGATCTGCTGGGGATTTTTGCTGGGCATTTATTCTACTTTTTTTCAGTGTTGCATCCACTTGGTGGGGGAAGAAACATATTAAAGACTCCAATTTGGGTGTATCCTTTTACTTGATTCTCTTATAACATTTATTTCCCTTCTTGTGAGATTCCTAGTTTGATAAGTTTCTAGAATTTGGATTATTAACATCTTGAGGACTATAATTAATGGTTTTGTAAAAAAGAGGTTTTCTTATCTTTTGGAAGGTGTGATAACCATTAAATTTAAATATTAGGCGAAGTATTTTGGTGAGAACTGATTCGGTGTGTGTAACCTGTAAATTAATAAACCTTTTAATGTTTCACATGATGCTGAGTGTCATGAGCAAATTTTTCAATTGTCGATCACCCATGTGGATCTCATGTAATCAGACGGATTTTTGTTCTTTATCAATTTACTGCTCAATCATTTGGTTTAGACTTTACTTGCATGTGCAGGATTGTGTCTTATTTCATGTGTCTGAGATTCTACTTTCAATCTTAGGTTGTATGATCATCAGATGTAGCTTGTTCTTTGTGTGAGACCCTTAACCAAGCTGGCACCTAGGCACAAATTAGTCACACGATGGCCCATGGCTGCTCAACGTAATGTTCATGTTCAACCAAGTCGCCTATCTACTGGTGGTGCATTCTCGGGGAGAAGTTACAGGCTGAACAGGTAGAATCTTTTATATGGCTACTTGAAGTTTGTCTTTGGCATCTTGCAATCTCTTATTTTAGTTTGCTAAATGAAGTTACTGAATTTGAAGCTACAAAGTTGAATGCAATGACAAATTTGAGCAATATGTTCTCACTAGGGACATATCCACGTCAATTTGATATTTTTGCCAATTTTTTTTATTCTATACCCTACATTTCTTTTGAAATTTGTGTAAACGTGTCCTTGTTTTGGATGACTCTTTTAACCGAGGAGATAATTGAAATGTGTGTTCTTGCCATGCAGATGATCTACCAAATTAAATTTGATAGTGCGCCCTGTTAGCCTTTCGCTAAAAGGACAACAGGTTAACTGCTGACCAAGGGAAATTGGCAGGAATCGCGTTAAACTTGAGATGAGCTTGTAGACTTTCAATGTATAACGGATCAGATTTACCAAGATATCGGTTACGGTCGCCGGTAACGATCAAATCACAACGCTCTTCCCACCTTAACCGTTGGATGTCATTCAAGAAAATCCTATGGTCTAGATACAAAACTGCTTTACCAGATTATAATGCATCTTGGTTTCCCTTTTCAAATATTTTTTTACTATTTCATTAGTACTTTAGACCAATACTGGTCTGTTCATTGCAAAAGTTGCAGATGGCATTGGTCGATCATTTGCTTGTTCTAGTGGACAAGTTGTCAGGTTGAATTGGACCATTATATCAGTTGGCATGGCTCGCGGTTGATGAAGAAATTTTCTCCATGTCGGGAGTACAAAACCATTGATCATTGTATTGTGTTTAAAAAATAAATAAATAACGAGAAACCTAAAAAACTTGGAATTTAGAAAAACATTCTTAAAAAATAGAAATTCAGAAAATGGGACTCTTGTTTCTTATAAAGCAAAAAGAATGATTTTTATAATTCTTATTTCAATCTGGCTATCTTATTTATGATGTTTCTTTCTTTGAAAATTATCACTTTTTTCATTAAAAAAAAGACAAACTAAATTGAGAAATGGTAAATTGAGAAAAAAATGCCTATTAAAGTTAGAGTTAATTTTTTTTAAAATTTTGTTCTCATAAAATAAAAACGAAATGTTTTACTATTTTTGTTTTAATTTTTTTTTTAAATTTATTGACATGCATTGATATACAAGAGAGGATCAGTTGATACTATTTTCTTTTCTTACATGTAAGAGATTAGTTAGTATTATTTTTTTAAAATACTTTTTCTTTCGTTTTTTGGTTGCTCTTTTATTTAAAAAGTATTTTGTAATAAGCCCTTTTAATGAAAAAGTAGATGTACGGTGTTGTTTTTAATTAATTTTTTTCTCAGTATTTTTGTGAAAATAGTGGATGCACAGTTCTATTGTAATAATTGAATGTTCAATCCTATTTGAAACTCCAAGAACAATAAAAATAATATCAAAGAAAAGTTGTATTTTCCTTCAAATAAAATACAAATTAACAAGATTAGTGTTTTTCATTGAAACAAAATGTCAATAACTTGGTTCATATTCTCATTTTGTAGAAATAGAAAGAAAAGAACAAAAGAAAAATACAAACCAACATTTTTCCCAAAAAAAAAGTAATAATGAAATAAAATTACAAATCGTTTCCCCTGGAGAGGTGATGGAAAAGAGATGGTGTTGGATTCGATGGAAGAGAGCAAATTAATCTTACCATGGAAATAGAGATTTCTAAACCCATAGAAAATTAAATTGTTACCATTGTAAGTAATAATCTTAATTTCCAAGTATTCAAGATCCAAAATCAACAATGAAAAAAATTAAATCTGCATAAACTCATGTAGTTCTGCGTCAGCTAAAGATGAGTGGGAACTTACTCTAAACACCTTAACTAAGTGATATGTTAATTCCTGTGTTTAATTTTATTTGCATTTACACAAAGACTTTGCAGACGTTTGAAACGGACGTTCATTGGGTTGTTGCTCCAACATAGGGATTAAACGGATGTCAGCTAAAGGATCGTATAAACACAGGAAAAAAATAGACGTCCGTTCCAATTGTTTGTCTTACTTGTTTGAAATTAGGAGTTAAGCATACAGTTATTACGGAAAGGTTTTTCATAAACGAACTCATTTTATCCTACATATATACACACACACACACCTTTATGTTGGGATTTTAAAGGAGAGTTCTTCCAACCTTTGAGAGTTTTTAGTGTTGATGGTTCCCTCTAGTGTGAAGATTATGATCTTTCTTCTTCATCAATCTTTGTATAATGTACTCATCTTGATTTATAGTGAAAGCTATCTCTACCTTGAGGACGTAGATCCTTTGGTTGAATCTCTTAAATCTTTGTATTTACGTATGTGTCTTGATTTGTTGTAGTTTTCTCTATTTCTCTTTTGTCGTTTGATTCTTGTTCATAGAGCAAAAGAGGATCGTTTCCCTGATAAACTGGTATCAAAGCATTTGTTGCAGATTTCGATTCAACTACGAAGATAACGACAAAGTTTGAGATTGAAAAGTACGACTGGAACGTCAATTTCGATTTGTAAAGAATAAAGATGCACGTAGTTTTGGTTTAATAAGGAATTTCAAAGGCATTGAAGGGAAAGGATAAAATGCTAGAATTAATGTCTGAAGATGAAAACGAGGAAATGAATGAGAAAGTCTTGACGAGTATATAACTTTGTTTGTCAACTGAAAGTCTTTGAGATGCTGTACACGAGAAGACTACGGTAAGTCTCTAGCTAAAGTTAAAATCTCTTTACTTTACCAAGATCCTTGCAAACCAACTACATCTGAAGTAATAGTTGTTTATGCTTTGCATTACTGAAGATATATCCATTAAATCATACCGTAATGATTTTAGTTTGGTCATTGTCGACTTAGAAAATATAGATGTGAAGATTGATGATGAAGATCAAGTTCTTTTATTACTATGTTTATTACCATCCTCTTATAAGCATTTCAAAGAAACTCTCATATATGGCAGAAAGGAAATATTAATGGATAATGTTAAGTTATCTCCATTCTTGAAATATTTGATGAATGGGGAGTTAACAAATTCTAATGTCAATGTGGGAAAGCTGAAGCATTGAATGTTAGGGGAAGAAATATGAAATGAAATTTAGCAAATATATTGAAAGATAAAAGAGGAAAATCTAAGGGAAAGAACAAATTGTGTAACTACTACAAGAAGAAATGACACATCATAAATGATTGTTGGAAGCTTCAGAATAAGGAAAATAGCAGTCATAAAGGTCAGTCGAGTAAGCCCAAGAGGGATTCTGTAAAGGTGAGTTATGTGAAGGTTGAATGTTTGCATCGTGGTTATGTGTTTGTTGCCACCAATTTATATAGATCGAAAGATGATTAGATTCTAGACTCAGGGTGTATATACTACATGTCTCCCAACAGGAATTGATTCTTTACCTGCATAACTATTAAAGTGAAGTTGTACTAATGGAGAATTACTCACAGTTAAAGGCTATTGGGATAGACATAGTTGAGTTGAGAATATATAATGGGACGAAGGTGGCATTGACAGATGTCTAACATGTTCCAGATTTGACAAAAAACCTTATATCCCTTGACACTTTAGTAGCAAAGTGCTGCAAGTACTCAACAGAAGATGGAGTATTGATAGTTACCATGAATTACCATTTTGTCATGTTGGCAAAGAGATTGAGAAGTCTCTATATTTTACAGAGAAGTACAGTTAGAGGTGCTGCAGCAGTTACCATGTTTCGTCATCAAAGATAGATCACACCAAGTTATGGTCTCTCAGATTTGGATACATGAGTAAGAAAGGTATGACCATTTTCAACAATAGAGGACTTATTTATGTTCAGAATGCAAGTAAATCAAATTTCGATGAGCATTACATTCATTTTGATTGATTTGTAGGATCCTTCTCAAGTCTCGTCCAAAGGTAGTGTGAAATATATGTTAACATTCATTAATGACTATTCTAAGAAGGTGTAGATTTATATTATTAAATTCAAAGATGAACTATTCAAGCACTTTAAGCAATGGAAGACACTTATTGACAAACAGACGGAGAGAAAGGTAATGAGGTTGAGAATTGAAAATGGCTTGGAATTTTACTCATTAGAGTTTAATGAGTTCTATAAGAACGAAGGTATCGTCAGACACCGTATTGTGAAGCATACATCACAATAGAAAGGAGTTGCAGAGTGGATGAACAAAACCATTTTAGAGAGAACACGTTGCATGTTGTTGAATGTCGGTTTGTCAAAAGATTTTTGGGCAGAAATAGTTGCTACAATGGCATTTTAATCAACTATTCTCTTTCATTAGCCATAAACAGCAAAATACTAGAAGAGGCATGGTCTGGCTATCCTCTTGATTATTCTAATTTAAAAATTTTTAGTTGTCCTATTTATGCATATGTAAATTAAGGAAAACTAGAATTTAGATCTATAAAATGCATTTTTATTGGTTATGCCTCTTGGATGAAAGGATATAAATTATGGTGCTTAGATCCAAAATCTTTCAAATTAATTAAAGGAAAAATGTCATTTTCAATTTGTCTGTTATGTTAACTTCCAAGGAAGATTCTGTTGGTAGTTCTTCTGATACAGGCACAAATGTGGATGCTGATGAGCAAGTGGAGCTCAAGTTGAATTCTCATGATTTAATATAGCCATATATTGACCATTTTTCTGGTTCAAAAGAAGAAGATGAAAAAATTGCAGTAGAAACAGAAGATTACATTGCAAGGAAGTGTGAATGAAGAGTAATTAAGCCACCATTCAAATACATAGAATCTATAGTTGCACATGTATTATTAGTAGCTGATGAGACTTGTGATGTAAGAGAGTCGAGTAGTTTTTTAAAAGCTGTTTCATCATAAAAGTTTATCGAATAGTTAATTGCCATGAATGAAGAGATGTAATCTCTTTACAAGAATCAAACATAGGTTTTGGTTACTCCTTCAAAGGGATAGAAAGTTATTGATTGCAAATGAGTTTCAAGAGAAAAAAAGACATATCAAGAGTTGCAGATGCAAGGTAAAAGGCAAGGCTAGTTGTTGTAGGCTTGAGTTAGGCAGAAGCTATTGATTATAATGATATTTTCTCATCGGTTGTAAAGCACACTTCCATTCAAATTCTACTAGTTATAGTTGTAGTGAATGATTAATTTGGAGTTAGAGCAATTAGATGTGAAAACAACTTTCTTGCATGAAGAATTCGATGAGCAACTTTATATGCATCGACCTGACGGTATTGTAGTCGAAGGAAAGGAAAATCATGTTTACTTGTTGAAGAATTCCTTATATGAGCTGAAGCAATCTTCAATGCAATGGTACAAGCGATTCAATTATTTTATAGTTGCACAACGATTTAGCAGGAGCAAATATGATGTTTGTGTCTACTTGAAAATGTTAGATAATGGTTTCTTCATATATTTATTGCTTTATATATATGATATATTGATTGCATTCAAAGACAAATCTGAGGTGAATAAATTGAAGACTCTACTTAGTGGAGAATTCGAAAAAAAAGACTTGAGAGCAGCAAAGAAAATTCTTGGCATAAAGATACATAGAGATTGAAAAGCTTGAAAGCTATACTTGAGTCCAAAGGGCTACTTGCTAAAGATGTTGGAACATTTTGGTAGGTCAAGTGTCAAAAGTGAGAAGGTTCCATTAGACTCTCACTTCAAGATCTCAATAGAATTATGTCTACAGACGGAGAATGAGCATGAGTTTATATCACAAGTTTCCTACTTTAGTACCGTTGGTTGCATCATGTATGGTATGATTTGCGTACGTCCAAACATTGTCAAAACTGTCAATGTTGTTAGTTCATACATGTCTAATCCTGGCAAAGGACATTGGTAAGTAGTAAAATGGATTTTGAGGTATCTATGAAGTATTATTGGTGTTTGTTTGGAGTTTGGGAGGAGCAAGGATGGTCTGGATGGTTACGTTGATGTAGACTATGCTGGTAACCGTGATAAGAGATGATCTATGACATACTATATATTTTCTATTAGCAGATACATAATTAAATGGAAGGCCACGTAACAGCATATAGTGACACTATCTACTCTAGAAACAGAGTGTATGACAGCAGCAGAAGGCCCTAAAGAGGCAATGTGATTGAGAGGTTTATTTGTAGAGCTGAGTCCTGACCAGATGATAATTGTTGTTTACTGTAATGGTCAAAGTGCTATACAGTTGACTAAAAACTAGATGCACCATAAAAGGACGAAGCATATTGATAACAGATATCACTTTATTCGTGATGTTATCTCATAAGGAGACATTTTTGTGAAGAAAATCGACACAACAAATATTTTAGCAGACATTATGATAAAGCCTCTTCCATTGACCAAGTTCAAAGAATGTGTGAATTTGGTTGGTTTATGTAGTACGTGATATAGTCTGTTTAGCAGAGGGAGATGAGAAATGATAATATTTATGATGTAAGAGACGAATTTTTAAGTCAAGGTGGAGATTTGTTAAGTTTTAACTTAAAAACAAACTAATAGATGTCCACTACATCACTGTATTCACACAAAGACTTTGCGGACGTCCGAAATTGATGCTCGCTGGAATGTTGCTCCAACATAGGGATTAAACAGATGTTCACTGAAGGATGGCATAAACATAGGAGAAAAATAGACATCTGTTTTGGACATCTGCCTTACTTGCTATTTAAAATTAGGAGTTAAGCGGGTGTTTGCTATGAGAAGATTTCTCATAAACGGATCCATTTTATTCCATATATGTATATCCTTGTGTTGAGATTTTAGAGGAGAGTTGTTTTTCCAACCTTTGAATGTCTTTGGTGCTAGTGGCTCTTTTTTGGATAAAGATTTCGATCTTTCTTCTCCATCAATTTTTGTATCTTGTACTCCTCTTAATTCATAGTGAAAGTTCTCTCTCTATCTCGAGGATATTAATCCTTTGGTGGAATCTCGTAAATCCTTGTGTTTACGTGTGTGCTTTGATTTATCGTGATTTTCTCTATTTCCCTTTTATCGTTTGATTCATGTTTATAGAATAAAAAAGGATCATTTCCTAACGACAACATAAGCCTTTACATTGTCAAAAAATCTATATGCATTGTAATGAAATTTACAACTACAGATTTAGGAAAACTAATGCCAACTCAAACTAACTTCTACGAATCAAAACAACAAATAGTAAGAGGGCTGATATGGCAGCTACAAACTGTAGGATTTGGTGAATCGAAGGAGATTAAAAATTACAAGTTAGAATCATGGATGCTACGAAATTTATCACTTCCATGAAACTAGAAACCAATTTCATCCAGTATCAACGGAAAATAGGATGAATACAAAACGGAAAATGGAATATTTCAATAGTGACCCACCTTTTCGCTAAGAACACCTACTATTGGAGGCAAGAAAAATTGAATAAAAACAACTTCTAAGAAGAGAAACGACATGAATACTCACAAACCTTCAGAACAAAAGAAAAACAACCATATCCCCTTACCTAAACAAGTAAGGAAGATCAAAACTTCCACCACAACACAAACACCAAATGAAACCAACTGTCATGGTGTAGTTGGTCAGAGGAGTGGAACTTCCACCTCCCTCCCAGATTCGAATCTTATGGACCACAAAGAGAAAATATATGCATACCGATATCAAAAAAAACACAAACACCAAATGAATTTGTCTCCTTGTAACCACAACAATCACAAAATGGAGAACGAGATCCAAAGACGATAGCGATTATCGAGGAGATGTTGGGTTCCCTTCCCAAGATCTTTTTTTTTTTTTGTCATTTCCTCCTCTACAAAACGTACTTTGACAATTGATTTTAGTTCCACCGTAAATGCACGTGATAAGCACTCGATTGTACAAGGACAACAAATGGATTTATAGGATGCATTTGGAATAGTACCTCAAACGGGCCTTCTAGTAGTAGTTTTTGGTAGAAGTTCCTAGCTACTGAAATAGTAACAGTTTATTTTCAAAAGCTAGCTGGATATAGCTTATGGCAGAAGTTGTATAAATCTTCCCTTAAATATCAAAATTGTTCTTATACATTTCATTATATTACCAAAAAATCATAATTTTTTGACCAAAACTACCCTTATACTTTTCAATTTATTACCAACAAACCATAACATAAATCCTAACCTAATGAATGTGACCATCTTCTTACCAACATCTTCTCCCTTTTGCACCCTCTTCTCCCACGTCGATTTCCACTGATCTTTGTCAGCACTCCCTGTTGGTTGTCAATCTTAGCTAACTCTCCCTGTGGGTCGTCCATCTTCATCAATCTCCATCGACACTCCCTGTGGGTCGTCGATCTCTGTCGATCTTCGTCGACACTCCCTGTGGGTTGACCACAATCCCTGTGGGTCATTGATCTCCGTCGATCTTTGTCGACACTCGCTATGGATTATTATCTCTATCAACACTCCCTATAAGGTATGGATTTGACAAACACATCCCTCCTTTCTCCTTCACCTAGGTTAATCTACATTTTTTTGGTTTTTATCTGTTAGTAGCTCAAATACATCTTGTGAGATCATTGATCATTTGTATGTTTAGAATATATCTATAGAGAAATATAAATAACATAGTTAAATAATGCAGTATGATACAACAAAATAAGTTGTTATATTTATGATGCAACATTCAGTAAATATATGTATGTAGAAATTATTATTTTTTGACTTGCAACAACATTCACAGTAAATAAGACATTAATTTACAGAAACATATTGGTCCAACATTTCCTGTAAACCATGTGACATTTATTATAAATAAGATGTATTTTTCCAACATTTTATACCATGAAACTTACAAGTTTATTGGATTTCCTGTAATTTTTTTTCTTTAGTTTGATTGGTCATTTCGTATAATGTTATTATCCTGTAAACATTTCCTTTATATAAAAGTGTGTTATTTGTCACTTCTATTTAATGTTCTTTTACGTTTGTCCTAAAATGGTTTTTTTGTTAATATTTTGTGGATAGTTTCTATTCCTACACATGATGGTTTTTTGGAGTAAATTCCTCGCCAATGACATGGATGTGGATGACATGGAGGACTTTTTGCAGAAGAGAAGTTGGAAGATATCCCCACATTGACATTATTAGCATGGATTGAGTTTTATGTTGACCACCACCTTACAAAGAATGTAGTTCATAATGTTGGCTTCACTAGGAATCAAGTAGTTCATAACATGCTTATCGGTCATGATAGGATATGTTTTGACATATGTTGCTTACATATCCAATATTTTGTTAGACTTTGTTGCATGTTTAGAGAGTAGAGTCCGCTAAAAGATACCTACAACACCTTCATTGAAGAACAAGTTCGCATCTTTCTTCAAAGTATAGCTCATGGTCACAAAAATCGGTGTGTCCAACAAAACTTACAACATTTTGGTGAATCAGTCAGTAGGTATTTTGAACGTGTGTTAGATGCTATTTGCATTTAGGCACATGAAATCGTTAGACCCATAGAGAGTCTACTATCCACTTTAGATCATATAGTTAATTATGTTGATGGTAAATACTATCCCTATTTTAAGGACTATGTTAGTGCACTTGATAGTACCCATATTCATGCATTATCTCCACCAAAGCGACGAATAGCATTTAGAGGTAGGAGGGATCCAAAGCATTGCACTTAAAATGTTCTTCGTGTTTGCGATTTTTGTATGAAGTTCACATTTGTGTCAGCTTGATGGGAAGAGACAGCACATGATTGTAAAGTCTTGCTGTTTACAATCTAAAAAATAACTTCCCGTTCCCATCATAGAGGAAGTGTAATACAACTTCTTTATAATTTATTAAGTTCTCTTGAAAGTAATTCTCTAACTAATGTCCCTTTTAAAATAGACAAATATTATATTGTTGATGTGGGGTATGCTAATAGGAAAAGCTTTTTATTACCTTATTGAGGTGTTAGGTACCGCATACCTAAGTTTCAAGCTAGTCATCTCTACGAACAAGAGGAGAAATTCAATTCCCTATACTCATCCTTAAGGAATGTAATCGAGAGCTTCTTTGGAGTTCTAAAGAAGTGTTGGAATATTCTTAATTTCATGTCTTTATACCAATATCCTACTCAAGTGAAGATTGTGATTACTGCGATGGTACTACACAATTTCATCATACAAGAAAGACTCGATGATGATATTTTACAAGCTTTTGAAGATGAAAATTATTGTATTAACCAATATGGAACCGACATTGACGAAGAAGAAACAAAGTTATTTGATGACAAAGAAATGGCACTACTTCGAAATCATATTCGCGATTAGATAAATGCTTCTCGTAGCTCTTAAAATCACATTTGATTTACTTTGGTCATCTATCTTATTTCATTGTAATGTATCATTTTTAAAAATGTATTCTCATATTCTTTAAACTCCATATTTATGAATTTCATAGGAATGCTTCTTATTTGTATATTATTTTATGAATATTCTTTAAACTCTATTAATGCTTCTTACTCTAGCAATGCTAGTTACTGTTTTTAATTGTAATTTGAATATTTTTGTGATGAAGTGCAATGGAACATGAAATGGCACTTGCTTTGATAGAGCCTTCTCAACGTTCAAAAGATTCACTAGTTATTCCTAACGTTAAAATTTCAAGAGGAAAAAAGAGAGATGTAAAATCAATAGGTGAAGATTATATAGCTACCAAGATTATATAGCTGCCATCAAAAGTTTCCAAATCTAAGTTGTTGTACGCCTAAAACTGGGCGTTCTATGTTAAACGCCCAAAACCAGGCGTTCAACACACTTAGGAGTTAATGCTGTTTAATAAGGGAATATTTCATCGGTTAATTAGGTAACAAATGCTGTTTAGAAGAATTTTCCAAAAAAAGGAAACATTTTGAATTCAAAATTTTCCAAAGGATGAAAGTGGCTGATATGACACTGCTGAGTTGTTAAGTGTAAGACGCAACATAGCTAACGTCTAACGTTAGTTGTTTAGAAATCAACGTTCAACACAATCAGTACGGAAACTTGTCAAATTTGACGGTCAATTCAAATATGGTCAAACGAGTGATTTAATGAGGTAATAAAGACACCTAAACATGGCAAGAAGACTCATTTGAAAATATAAGATATTTATTTTAGGTTAAAAAAGAAAATTTGATTGAAATGGAAAGAAATAGTTCTAAAGATGTTAAATGCCATATTAGCAGCATTCAACGTTGAATGCTAATTTTCTAACGTATAATGTTGAATGCTAGCTAGACTGTGTTCAATAACTTGAATTGGCAAATGAGCTTATGGAGAGTATTTGGGCTAAGCAAAAGACTTTTACGGTTGAATGAAGCATGCTATGATGGAATGGGTTAATAAAAATAAAGGAGTGTTAAAACGAGATATCTACATATTACTCCTCCTTAAAGATGGTTTCGACACAAAACTAGCTTCAAGACTTGACGATATTCAGGTGTGGCACAACTCTGGGGTTTTAAAAGGATGAAGGAGATCTAACACCTGCTGCCACCAAGCTGGATGAGAGATCGAGCTGAATAAAGAATCCAACCGACTCACAGGAGGACCAAAACTTGGGTACAAAACCAAGCTAGAAGGGGGAGAAGATCTAATACCTGCTGCTACTAGATTGGATAAGAGATCAAACTGGATAAAGGATCTAACACTCAGGAATTCTGATTCGAACTGGGATTTTGATCTATATAAGGATCAAGCTGGATAAAGGATGCAACACTCGAGAATTTTAATCAAAATATTGAGTCGAACTGAATAAGGATCTAACACTCAAAGAATTTTGATCTAAATATTAAGTCGTGCTGGATAAGGATCCAACACTTAGGGAATTTGCGTTGCGAGACAGGACGTCGGGCGTAACCCAAGGAGGTCAAATTGAAGGAGATAGCCTCAGGCATAACTCCAAAGGGTCTGTGACCGTGCGTGTCCGTCCGACCAACCGCCCGACCCGAAGGGAAAGGAGGTGAAGAGGAGGAGAATCACAGCCATGCCGATGACGGCGAAGGCGCAAGGATAAGAGAAAAGAAAAGAAAAAGGAGTGGAGTCGCCAC
>JAMKQA010174315.1:0-13082 GCA_024699735.1 Posidonia australis
TCTGGTTTTATTGTGCTTGCTTGTAGTTGGGTGTTTTGGGGGCACGTACTGGGTGACTTAGATGTCACTCACGCGTGCTGTGTGTGTTTCAGGTGCAGACCGCGTGCAGCCAGTTTCCGGTGCGGGAATTGGAGTTTCTAGCTGCGCATCGAGATCCTAGAGGTGAGCCTGGTTACAGTCTTTTTTTTTCTGTGATTTGTGTAATTAGGCTTGTGATGCTATTGTTTGGTAGCGTGCCTGGGTTCGGGGCATTACAGATGTAAACCTGGGAATGGACTGGCTGGCATAGCATTCAACCATGATTGATTGTGCTAAGAGGAGAGTTATGGTAGAATGTTTAGGTCAGGGATGGTGTGTGGTGCAAGGAACTAGACAAGAGGAATTGAAGAAGATAATTTCTGCAATTAAAACCTGTATGGGGTATTTGGCAAATGTGACAATGTCTTCTTCGTCTTCTACTTTGAGGATACAGGACATACTAGTGGTTCGAGAGTACCCTGTTGTTTTTTTCAAAAGATATGCTTGGAATGCTGCTATACAGAGAGATTGAGTTCTAGATTGATTTGGTGCTAGGATCCAGTTCCATTTCAAAGGCTCCTTACAAGATGACACCAGCTGAATTGAGGGAGCTCAATAATAAGCTCCTAGAGTTGCTTGACAGAGGATTCATTATACCAAGTGTGTCACCTTGGGGTGCACCAGTTTTGTTTATCAAAAAGAATGATGATTCACTTCGTCTCTGTATATATTACAGGATACTGAATTAGATCACCATAAAGAACAAGTACTCTCAGCCTAGGATAGATGATTTGTTTGATCAATTGTAGGGAGCTTCAGTCTTTTTGAGGATTGATTTGAGATCAGTGTATCACCAACTACGGATTCAGGAATCCGATGTACGTAAGACAACTTTTTGTACTCGATATAGCCATTATGACTTCCTAGTTATACTGTTTGGATTGACAAATGCACCAGTTGCTTTTATGAACCTGATGAATAGAGTATTCAGGCTCTACCTGGATCAGTTCATGGTAATATTTGTTGATGATGTGTTGGTGTACTCCCTTGATATAGAGACTTATCAGTTGCATTTGAGGACTATGTTAGAGATCTTGAGACAACATCAATTCTATGCAAAGTTCTCGAAATGCGAGTTTTGGCTGGTGGAGGTCACATTTCTTGACCATATTATCTCTAGAGAGGGAATCAACGTAGATCCCGCCAAAGTGGAGGTAGTCAACAATAGGGACAGGCCCTAAACTGTGATAGAGATCAGAAGTTTCTTGGACTTAGTAGGATATTACAAGAGATTCATACAAGATTGCAGCACCTTTGACTAGGTTGACACAGAAAGAAGTTTCATTCATTTGGGACTGGCAATGTGAAGAGAGCTTCAATGAGTTGAAGACTCGTTTGGTCACATTTGCAATGTTGACTCTATCCTTTGGGAGTAGAGTTTTGCAGTATACAGTGATGCTTGCGGTACAGGGTTGGGGTGTGTGTCGATATAGCATGGTAGAGTGGTGGCGTATGCTTCACACCAGTTGAAGAATCATGAGAGAAATTACCCCACCGTTGATGTGGAGATGGCTGCAGTGGTCATTACTTTGAAGATCTGGAGACATTACTTGTATGGTGAGCAGTTTGAGGTATTCATAGATCACAAGAGCCTGAAATACATCTTCACTTAGAAGGATTTGAATTTGAGGCAGTGAAGATGGATAGAATACCTCAATGACTATGATTTCAACCTATATTATCATCCAGGGAAGGCTAATGTAGTCATTGATGCCCTAAGCAAACGCACTCACATGATGGCCAGTTTAATGATCAAGGAATGACACATGCTGGAAGAATTGGTTGAGTGTAGACCTTGGGGAGAGTCTCAGGGACCTGCTAAAGCGTGGATGGCGAATCTATCTGTTCGCCTAAGATTGTTGGAGGCAATTGTGGCTGCTTAGGAACTAGACCTGTTTGTGCGAGATATTTGGGCAAAGTTGGAGGTGGGAGGAGTGCCTCACTTCTCTGTTGGTGCAGATAGAGGACTCAGATATGACCTACGCTTGTATGTACCTTAGGTGGAGGAAGTGAAACAAAGATTGCTAGATGAAGCCGACAGGTCTAGATACACTATTCATCTAGAGAGCACTAAGATGTACAAGGATCTGAAAAGAAATTTCTAGTGGTTTGGGATAAAGAAAGAGATTGTTGAGCATGTGGCAAGGTGTGCAACATGTCAGATGGTCAAGATTGAGCACCAGAAGCCTGGAGGAATGTTGCAACCTATGGATGTTCCAGTCTAAAAATGGAAGCATGTGTCGATGGACTTTGTGGTAATATTATCCAAGACTAGAAGAAAGAATGATGTCATCTGGGTAATTGTGAATCGGCTCACAAAGTCAGCGCATTTCTTGTTGATGAGGGTGAATCTCCCATTACCACAGTTGGTAGAGTTGTACGTGGCTGAGATAGTCCGATTACATGGGGTTCCGGTGTTGATTGTATCTGACAGGGACACAATGTTTACATCAAGGTTTTGGGGGACATTGTAAGAGGCTTTTGGCACTATATTGAATTTCAGCACAAACTTTCACCCTCAGACAGATGGACAAACAGAGATGACTATTCAAACTTTAGAGGACATGTTGTTGGCCTACACTTTAGACTTCAGAGGGAGTTAGGAAGATCATCTGCCTTTGATTGAATTTGCCTACAACAATAGTCATCATTCTAACATTGGTATGGCACCGTATGAGGCATTGTATTGGAGACCTTGCAGAACACCTACCTGTTGGAATGAAGTAGGCGAGAGACAGCTAGTGGGCCCAAAGATTGTGCAATAGTATGCTGATAAAGTGGATCTGATCAAAAATAGATTGGCAGTTACATAGAGTAGACAGAAGAGTTATCTTGACTAGAGGCACAGACCTTTGGAATTCGAGGTGGGAGACTTCGTTTTCCTAAATGTGTCACCAACTAAAGGAGTGGCAAGATTTGGAAAGTGGAGAAAGTTGAGTCTTCACTACATTGGACCCTACAAGATCTCCAAGGGAGTTAGCTAGAGAAGTTACCTATAAGTTGGATCTACCTTTAGAGCATGCAAGCGTGCACAGTGTGTTTCATGTTTTGATGTTGAGAAAGTGTTTAGTTGATGCTTCCCAAGTAATTCCAGTTCATCCAGGAGAGCTGTAGGAAGAATTTTTCATAGTGGAGGATGCCATGCAAATACTTGATAGAAAAGAACAGATCCTCAGAAATAAAGTGGTGCCTCTTGTGTTAGTTCAATGGTAGCACCATGGCACAGAGGAGGCTACTTGGGAACGAGAGATGGACATGCAGTCCTTATACCCCTACTTATTCTATTAGTAGTGAATTTCGACACGAAATTCAATTAAGGGGGTAGAATGTAATACCTAGGGTTATAATCAGAAACAATATATATTTTGATAATGAGATTTAATATTAGTGATTTTGCCGTAGAACTTGGTTTCCTGTGCTTATGGGAATGTGTGTTGGTGTTTAAGTGGTTTGTGTGGATGGTTGGTTTGTTTGAACTCTTGTTTTCTCTCTAGCTTGGTTTAGTAAGGGTCATGTGGATTTAATTGGCGGATAATGTTAGCGTGTATTTTGAAAGGATGAATAAGACGAGCATACTAGGCGAGGATAATTGTCAGATTTTGGTGGCGAGAATTGTTGACGTTCAGTTTGAATAGTAAAATGTTAGAAAACACGAAACGTTGCTTGCCCGCCTGACACCTGATTTTTCCACTGATTTTGCTGCTCCGCCATTGTCAGTCTCATTGCACCCGTACTTCATCCCGAGGCTTGACTGGGCTTTGACGTGGACGTTTAAAACCCACAACCCCACCTTCGTCAGTGTAGAGAGAGAGAGAGAAGAAAACAAGAGGGGAGAAGAGAGTAGAGAGGGCGAGAGGGAGAAGCTGAGATGTGGAGGAGGAGGGAGGTTGCCGTCGGTGAGCCACCGTTGCCAGAGAGCCACGATCAAGGGACGGAAGACGTTGTTGTTGCCACGCGGACGTCGGGGAGGCTTGTCGGAGAGCTCTCCAGAAACGAAGAATCGTCGGCAAACGCATTACAGTATGCATTCCCCTTCTCTTTTAAATCCTTAGAAGCATGCCTAGGGTTCTATTTTGATCTAGAAATCATCATGAAACAAGAAAATCTTGAAATGCAAGCCTGTATTGGTGATTCTCGGATTTTTTAGTGGATTATCCATGAAATATTGAGAATAAGGATGATTAAAGGGGAAACCATGTAAATCCATGTTAAGAGGGTGTTTTAAATTTGCTGAGAAATGGTTTACATGTCCTGAATATGTGAGAAATGATCCCTGATATTTATGGTATTTTTATGGAATTTTTGAGGAATTTTCTGGATATGAGTTGCTTGTTTTGAGCTCTCTGACTTTTCTGTAAAACTGACGGCAAAACTGGAAGGCGAATCCTTCCAATGAGTTTTCTCAGTGCGACTTAGTCGTGAGTTTTGGCAGTAGATTTTGTTGATGAAGATGACTGCCAAAATTTGCCTTAATTAGTAAACTAAAGATGGTGTTTTCGTGGTGTTCTTGAAAATAAAAAATATTATATACACATGAAGTGCTTGGAAAACACATGAGTAATGAATAAAGAGATGATGAGGATTTCCTAAAATGAGTAGGAAATGCCTAGAAAATGATTGTGAGCCATAAATGAATAAATTAATGTGGAAATGGTTTGAAAACCTTGAACGTGAAAGGAAATGATGTTTTGAGAAAAATAAATGCCTCAAAAAGTGTTTTTTTTGATAAAGATAAATGATTTTGAGAAATGTTTTGAAAAGAGTTCTAAAAGGAAGTTGCATATGTTTTGAAAGATTTGACGAGTTTTGTGGGAACCATTGGAGGCTGATTGGTTGTACTGACAAGGGGTAGTGAGACCTTTGAGATGTTGGGACGTGCCAAAGGTAGTGGGTGCCGAGTTTGGTCCAAGGTGTGAGCCTCGAGATTGTTGTATTACTACAGGACCCTGGACATGATGGACCTGGACTACCCGTAGTGTTAATATTGGTCAGGTCCGAGATTAGAGTCCTTAGATACTCAGGCACCAGGGGCGTCATCAGGACACACCCCGTGCTTGTACCAGTGAGGGTACATGACTTTGAGGCTGTGGTTGGGGTGGTTGAACTCTTGTGGGGGTGGTTCACTGCAACACTGCAGTGTGGATGGGGATAGAGCCTCACCAACTACTTGTAGCTAGGTCGGTCACTTGTGACCTGGGTTAATATGGATTGAGACTTGTGATTTATGATAGTTTCCAGCCTTGGTTTTGTTGAGATTTGAGGTATGAAAAGATTTGTGTTTTGGGTTGGATTCTAGATGAGAAATTGCTTCCTGGAATGCATGAAAAATGATTTAGAAATGTACATGAGATTTTAAAAGGAAATGACAAGAAAGTTTTGAAAGGACATGATTTTAAATAGTTTTCTCCGAATTACATATGTTGGCCTTTTGATATTTGAGTTTTCCTTGTGGTTTTGGTAGGAGCTTAGAATTTGCCAGTTTTTGTGTGTGTGGGGCGCGTACTGGGTGACATTGATGTCACTCATGTGTGTTTTATTTATGTTTTGTTTCAAGTGCATTGTTGGAGGTGTAATCTTACTCTAGTGCGATTCTCTAAATCACTTAGCCGCACACAGGTCTTGGTAATTATTTTTAGTCATTTAATTGTTTAATTCCGTTAATTTAGATCTAATTAATTCATTGGGTAGTTTTTGTATTGTTGTGTAGCACTGAGGCGTTACACTGCCCCTCCATGGCTACTTGGCATGTTTGGCCTCATCCTCGCACACTTCTAGGTCTCGATTCCTACCACCCATGGTCACAACGTTAGAGATTTTTTAGATCTTTTAGTTAGATATGAGCCCAACCCCTTTGAGACGGATGAAGTCCACACAGGTAATCCCTCAAGGATAGGTGCTACTGTATAAAGTCAGCACAACATTCTAGTGTAAACATTCCAACTACTAATGGTGCATCATTTGAACTTAAACCTTCTTACATTAGTATGCTACCTAAATTCATAGGGCTTGAGGACCCTTACGTCTTCATCAAGGAATTCAAAGAGGTCTACAATATGATGAAACTTCAACAACTTAATGATGATGTAGTTTGACTTAGATTCATTACTTTTGCCCTAAAAGATGGAGCCAAGTAATGGCTCTATAGGTTGTTAGTTGACTCAATTTCAATTTGGGATGAATTTGTTGTGGCCTTTTTTAAAAAAATACTATCCTATTCATAAAATGACTAGAATCAAGAATGAAATAAGTCTATTTAAATAGAGTGCAAGTGAATCGTTTTGGAAGTATTTTGATAGGTTAAAGGACTTACTAGCCCAATGTCCTTATCATGAAGTTAAGAAATGGATTTTGTGTCAAATTGTTTATGTGGGTTTAGGAATTTAGTCTAAGAGAACCTTAGAAGTCATGTGTAATGGGGAATTCATAAGCAAAGATGAAAGGGAGGCTTGGAAATTTCTAGAAGAATATGCTGAGAAGACCATGCAATGGGAAAACACAAGTGATCTAATAGCTACCAATTCATCTCGAGGTGGAGTTCTTCAAGTGCAAACTTCTCTTGCCACTAAAACTAAAATGGCCTCAATTATCCGTAGGATAGTAGACTTAGAGTTAGGAAAGAGAGCTCATGTGCACCAAGTATCTTATCCTTCTCCTATGTGTAATAGCTGTCACATGATGGGTCATGTAATGAAGGAATGTCCCTTATTCATGAGTCAATCCACTTTCAAGCTTGAATAGGTAAATGCTACTTTTCAAAGGCCTAAAAATGATTTGTATGCCCCAACTTACAACCCAGGATGGTGGAATCGTCCTAATTTCTCATGGAGTCAGCACCTTGGTCAAGGTGGCACAAATCCTAATTTAAACCAAAGACCTCAATAGAATTTAAATTATTCTAGGCCCAATCCAGGACCTCAACATAATTATCATGTAGGCCAACAACCCAATCCAACTCTAGGATTTAATGAGATTGATTAAAGACTGCGTAGCTTTGATAAAGGCTTGGAGGCCCTTCTCAAGGCCAACTCTCAAACCTCCATCAATGTGGCTAATTTAGTCCAATCTTATCGCCAATTTGTACAGAGCACGAGCTAGTTGCTAATAGTCAACACCCAAGTCATAGCATGGTTAGAAATGCAGATTAGCCAATTAGTAAATACTGCAGGTGAAAGGGAGAGAGGGAATTTCCCTAGCCAAGCCATTGTGAATTCTAAAGGTCAAGTCCATAATCTGAATTAAGGGCAAGTTTATGTGATTCAAGATGACTAGGCTAATGTAGTTGTCACATTAAGATTTGGAAAACAGGCACACTATCATATTGTCATAGCTAATCATGTTGTTTAGACTTAGAAGGACCAACCTTCAGAC
Organism: Posidonia australis; assembly: GCA_024699735.1. NCBI lineage: Eukaryota > Viridiplantae > Streptophyta > Magnoliopsida > Alismatales > Posidoniaceae > Posidonia > Posidonia australis. The sequence goes on from JAMKQA010174315.1 coordinate 7,447, forward strand.
TTGACTACACCAATTCAATTTCACTTAGGTCAGTCTGAAGAGCTTGAGAATTATGAAGAACCCAATAAACATGTTAGGCCCTCTAATGAATCTTTTGTTGAGCCCAAACTGAAACCCAATGCCCCATTTTCTAATAGGCTCAAAAGTAAGAAGCAATCAGCCCAAATGAAAAGGATATTAGAGGTATTCATGTAAGATAAGGTAAATATTCCTCTCTTAGATGTAATCCAACAAGTCCCTATATTTGCTAAATACCTTAAGGACTTGTGCACTAGAAAGAAAACCACAAATGTGCCCAAAAAAACATTTCTAGCAGCCAATGTTAGCTTTATTTTGACAAATCAACTACCTATGAAATATAAGGACCTTGAAAATCCCACAATTTCATGTATAATAGATAACACTAAAATTGATAGGCCTTTACTAGATTTAGGAGTTAGTGTCAACCTATTGTCGTATTCGGTGTATGAGTAATTAAGGCTAGGCAAGTTGAAATGAACTATGGTAACATTGTAGTTGGCTGATAGATCAATTAAGACACCAAAAGGAATTGTTGAAGATATTTTAATCAAGGTTGTCTAATTTATATATCCTGTAGATTTTGTGATCATAGAAATCCAATCCTTGACCAACCTTAAAGGCCAAATTCCAGTTATACTAGGTCGACCCTACTTAGCTACAACCAATGCTTTAATTAATTGTTGAAATGATTCAATAATATTAAATTATGGAGATTTGACAGTCACACTTAACATTTTTAATTTGGATAAGCAGTCAATTAATGAACAAGATGAGACATTTGAAGTTAACATGATTGAAGATTTCTTAAAAGATAAAGACTTGATAGAGAATGTGTAACACCTGGACCTGATTGTCCATTTTAATTGTAAACCATGTAATTAATTGTAATATTGTATAAACGGTTAATTAATGGATAATCTGTTGTTTTTATGGGGTGAGGAGGTTTGTTGGCTTTCTGTGTACCTATTTGTGTTGTGGGACCAATGTGGAATCTAGTTAGAGGATGCACAATTGTCTCGATTTACGTGCTCGTCTTTTCCCTCTTCTTTCTTTCCTTCCTCCTTTTTCCTTCTCAACTTTTTCCTTCCTCTCCCCCTCATGAGCCCTTGTCTTCTTCCTTTTTCTTTTCTTTCCTCCCTCCACCACCCATGCCTTCACTGTGACCTCGTGCCCATCCCGTCTCCTCCATTGTCGTTTCAGGCGGAGGAGGGCTGGCGGGATTTGAGGAGGCGGAGAAGATTAATGGGAAGGGAGGATGAGGAGGAGAAGGTGGTGGTGAGCGAGAGAAAGAAGGAGAGGTGCCTGCATTCTGGTGGAGGAGGAGCGGAGTCAAGAGGCTCGAGTCGTGTGCGCTGCCACCGTGGGACACTAGGGCTACGTCGGAGGTCGGGGAGACGCCAGGGGGTTGCCGGAGCTTGCCAGAGTTCAACCAGGTATGCCTCTCATTCTCCCTCCTTTGTTCCTTTTTTGGGAAAGGGATTAAAAATACCTAAATGCATGCAAAAATGGGGAAAATTGTGAAATGGGTAGGAAATTGAATGTAACACATGGATATCTTGAGATTTGATGGAGTTTTCATTGGGTTTATGCAGGAGAATGCCATGTGTTTTAAGGTTAATCTCTGAGCATGTTGCCTTTGTAAATTTATATTTTGATGCATGGTGAAAGGATTTGTGAATGGATTGAGGGGTTTTGAAGTAGACTTGAGGGTCTACACCCCATGTTTTATTCAAGAATTATGTGGTGTGTTTGGTGGGTTTTCCCCTTACACCCAACGAGGAGAAGAGTTGAGCGGCTGAAGTTGGGTCATTTTCTACAATCGCAAAAAATGGCATACCGAATTGGATTTGGTATGCTGATTTGCTGCCCAGATGTGCTCTAAGCCACTGATTTCGACGACCGAAAGGTTTCGATCGGCCAGGTTAGGGAATTTCAGACGACCGACGAATGGATCGGTCACCCGTTTTCGACTCAAAAAGGGGAATCTAATAGGAATTCGGACGACCGTGCAATTTCGGTTGACCGAATTCAGGTAGTTCCAGACAATTGGCTATTTTCAGACGACTGAGTAAGGAGATTTAGGTCAACCGATTATGGTTCGGTCTATCGAACTAGACCCCTGACCCATATGAACAAATGTTTTTGGAAAATGAAAAATAAATGGTTTTGAATGGATAATGGATAAGTGTTAATAAGGTATTCCCCATGTAAATGGCATGGAGGAGTATAGAATTCAATAATGAAATTGAATTTGGTTTTGGGCTTGAGGCTCCAAAAATGAAAGAAATTGATAAATGTGTGGTTTGATGTGATTTTTGGACATGACACCTAATAATAAATATGAATGCCTAGTTTTTGTATGATGTTGAGTTTGGGATCCAATGGAGGGTCATGATTGACTTGGGAATGATTCCCTACAAAGAGAAGACAATGAGTAATGGTTTGAAAAGAAAACCCAAGAATTTTAAAAATGAAAATAATAATGTGTTCTGGAGCCACGAGGGGTTGGTGTCAACAATGTGGTAGGTGTATGAGACTCCAATGAAACCAATTGTCAAATAAGACTGTGGCTACCAGTGCGGAACCACAAGGGATTGGTGTCAACAATTCGGTATGGAACTACTTGTCAGATACGACCGTGGTTATTATGTTTTGAGACGGTGTAGGTTGAGCCTAGGTATATGAACCTAGTTGTTCGGATCACCGATGATACGTCAGAAAAAGATGTATCCCATTGCATATGAAATGAAATTGAGGCTTGTTGGCCAGGACGGTGTCCTCTCGCACAGTGAACTTCATCGCAGCGGTATAGGAAGGTATGAGAAATGATGTCCTCACCTACTACTTGTGTACCTGGTTACCTCTGATCAAGGTAACACTAATAAGAACAGTGGAAATAAGATGTGTGGTTTAGCTAGAATTAGACCTATGCCTTGTCTTTAGATTCTAGCAACAAATGAGGATTATGTTTTAACCAATGTATATGGTTTTGTTTTGAGTCCTATGAGGCCCTATGTTTTAGGCTAGATCTGGTCGAGAATGTGGATTTCTTGGAATGCATAAAAAAGTTCTAAAGATGCATAAATTGAAAAACAAAATGTGAGCTTTTGAAAAAAGCATGTTTTGGATAGAGATTCCAAATGTTTTAAAAGCAAATGATGTTTTGGAATGGATTTTGAAACCACGTTTTGTAATAGTCTAGGCTTATGTTTTCTTGCTGTTTTGCTGTGGTTTTCTGTGTGGAACACGTATTGGGTGACTTGAATGTCACTCATGCGTGTTTTGTTTGGTTTTCAGGTACAGGTAGTGTAGTCCAGTTCCGATGCCCATGTGGAAGTTAGTAGACGCACATTGTTCCTAGAGGTGAGCCTTAGTTAGTTACAATTGTTTAATTAATGCTGTAGTTATTGTTATTGCTTGTGATACTATGATTTTGGTAGTGTATCCGGGTTCGAGGTGTTACAGAATGACATTGAATTTGATCTAGGCTACTTTGACCAAAGTTTTGAGGAGATCATCAAAGATGAATTAATGTTTGTTGAAGAAGCCAATGACTTACCCAATATAGGATCCATAAGCCCAACATTTAGTATAACCCTCCTCTAGAGCTTGTCATATCCAAGCCTAGACCAAGTCTTAAGCCATTTATTAAGGAACCACATATACTAGAGCTTAAACCTTTACTTGAGCATCTTAAGTATGCTTATTTTGGGCAAAATCAAACCCTTCTTGTAATTATTGCAGGCAGCTTAATTCAGAATCAAGAAGAGACTTTGTTAACCATCATTAGCGACGATAAGGAAGGCATAGGATGGACTATGGCTGATTTCAAGGGGATTAGTCCAACAATTGTGCAATGGATTCAATTGATAGAGGAAGTCTACTTAGCTAGAGATTCACAAAGGTAATTAAACCTTTTAATGAAGGAAGCGGTGAGGAAAGACACATTGAAATCTCTTGATAATGGGATTATTTATCCTATCTTAGATAACTTATGTGTAAGTCCAACCTAAGTAGTCGTAAAGAAATCATGAATTATTGTGATACAGAATGATGATAATGAGCTTGTACCACCCAAAAATTCATCTATTTGTAATATATATTTTTAATGAATTTTATTGTGGATAGGTGTTACTAATACAAGGCCTATTTCTGTAATTAAGTGGCTTTGTGTTTGGCTTTGGTGTTGTGTGCACTATTCTCGAGTTTGGCTTTGTTTTACGTGTTTTCTCGTGGGATGCGTACTGGGTGACTTTTCTGGTCACTCACATGTTTTCTTATTGTTTTAGTTGTAGGTACAAATGAGTAACTATTGTAGTCTCTAGTGTACATAGTTAGAGTTTCCTAGCCGTTCACTGCAGGTTCCTGGTATTATAGATACATTAATTATCTTTATTTTCTTATAATTTAGTGTTTAATCATGTTAAATTTTGTTGGGCTAATGTATTTGTGACAGTAGTGACTTGGGTCGTTACAGATTTGGTATCATAGTCCAGGTTTATTAGGTTGCACTAGTCTAGGGTGTCTGGTTTAAGAAGGAAGGGAGCGCACTATAGCAACCGACAAAGGGATGAGTTTTTACTATTTCAATTCCTGACATTGGACATTCGGGAGACGTAGTAGAGGGTAAGGATGAGTAGTTAGTGTTGTACAACCCTTTATGTATTTGTTATAACATCTATTGTAATTTGGACAACTATCTGATTTGGAAATGTTGTTTTTGTTGGTATGTGTGACCATGTCGGAACTTACTCGCCAGTCTTCATTCGGTACGAGGACCAGACTCGTGAATCGATAATGGTCATGATGAAGATGATGAATCCGAGGAAGAACATTGACTCGAAAACACCAAACAAAATACGAAAAAAGAAACGATAAGGATAAAATGGAGTTACCACCTAATCTTTTTAAAACCAGAAAGACAAGGAAAATCGGATGTGATGAAATGCAATGAAAACAATCACTACTAGAAAAACAGGAAATCGCGAGGACAAATGTCCTCGCTAAGTCCTCCCAATGTCCTCGCAATTTCCTCGCTAATGACGTTTGCGAGGACATTGCGAGGACAATAAATCCTCACTATATGCATCATCGTTAAATTTCAATTGCGAGTAAATTTCCTAGCAAAATCCTCGTAAAAAATTTTGCAAGGACAGAAAGTCCTCGTTATGTCCTCGCTATTAGTCGTAATGTCCTCGTCATGTCCATGCTAAGTCCTCGCAAAATTTAAAAAAAAAATAATAATAAATAATTGCGAGGACTTAGCGAGGAAAATGTCCTCGCGAAGTCCTCGCAAAAAATAAAAAAAATTAAAATTTTGTATTAGACACGTATTTCATATCTGGAAAAATGAAAGCTTTGAATCCAAAATACAAGATTTCGTACAGATTGTTCAAATTGATTATTTTGGTGTGCTATATCTGGAATTCTTAAAATGCTGTGCTCAGAAATCTGCATGAAAATTACAGTGCAGATATTGGGTGTATTAGGGGACCAACATTGCAAAAAATTACAAACAAAAAAAAAAGCAAAAAAATATAAAGCACTGGGAAGAGTTTGTACTGGTCTAAATGTTTCTCTCCCACACAACATATCACCAAAGTTCAAGCCCTGGG
>JAMKQA010174316.1:0-13082 GCA_024699735.1 Posidonia australis
ACTAGATTTGCTGCATATTCCCTAGCATGTACGTGCATGAATCATGGATCCTTGTATAAAGAAACAGAGAAGAAAAACCACTCATAGGAATTACATGAGGTAGATTTTTATCATATAGATCTTACATGTAAAGTATCTTGTATATGAAACAAACGTCTTATCATAAAAACTCTCATGTAAACAACATAAACTCAGATTTATTTATGAAGCTCATGGCATATTTTATTTGGTGCAAGAACTAAGATTAAAGATGGAAGGAAGGAGAGGGACCTACCTTGTCCAAGGTGTTCCTTCTTAGAAGACCAAAGATAATATGATCCTTGTTGCTTTGGAAGGATTGGAAATGCTTCAGAATGCAAGGGAATGCTTGAGAAAATGAGATTGGATTGCAGAAATCAGTAGATAGCTTGCACTAGATCTCTCTTGGATCCTTCTAACCTCTCCCAAATGGTTGCCTATTGGGGTCTTTATATAGAAATTCTCAAGGGTAACTCCTATGGAACGCAGGCAGCCTCGTAAACGAAGAGCCTGACGCAGATTCCATGACATATTCGCTGGTGAAGGTTACAGACATGGGAGGTGGAAAGCCAGCAGCCAGCAGCCTGAGAAGTGGCTATGCGTCAGCTTGATGCGCCAGGTAGGTGCTCTAGCCTGGTGCGCCACTTATGTGCTCCTGCTTAGTGCTCCAACTAGGTGCTCTACATTGGTGCTCTAACTTGGTGATCTAGCTTGGTGTTCTCCCCTACCTGTCTAAATTTATAATTGTGCTACAGGCCTGCTATAAGTTTGTGATTGGTTTAACCAATGAGATTGAGCTTGCCACATCCAAAGCAGCATCTGAAAAGTTTATCTATAGACCACTTTAAAATCGAGGTGTCTACAGGTTCATTTTTAAATGTTTCTAAGTTATCTCATTAGTCTTTATTGAACTTTGTTGCTCATCAAGTGACAAACGATAAAATTCGGTAATGTCGTTTTCGATATGACTCGTCAAGAAGAGATGGTGGTAGTGATGGTACTCCAGTCATGACAACATTGTTGCGCCATACTCCGGCAAATGCAACCAAACAGTCAAAATTGGGCCCACATCTATGAGTCCGGAATGGCCCTACCACCCATGGAAGCGTGTAGAGAAAGGGTATAACGACATTGTGGCATCATCACCGCTAAAAATATGTCGACATTTTTTTGGCATGTCCTCGATATTGCCATATTAACAACACGTGACAGGGGAAAAAGTGGTAATTGTTTAAATTATGATAATTGTCTAATCATGCTCTCCGTACATGTCTCCTTGCAAACTTCTCGCAAGAAATCGTTTTTAAGACATGAGCTGGAAGCGAAATCGTATTTACTGGATAAGTATCAATATTCCATGTCATCAATGTTTGCCGTATCTGATCAGTGGTGGCAAGGAAAAGGAATGATTTCATCTTTTATTTTTCTTGGATATCCATCGGAAGTTAAGTCGAGGGGATGCACGTGGAAACCAAGATTACACCAGTCAAAACAAACAACCAATACCACGGAACGTGGGATTGATAGACCAACTGAATGCCATCCCTGCCTTCTTCTTTTTTTGTCAATATGCAATTCGCATCATCTTGGCAGATGAATGACGAATGATGCTTACGATCTTACATATCACCATCATGGATTCTACAAGAGTCGCTGAGAAAGGAAGAAAAAAAAGAGAAGAACAACAAGAAGAAAAGCATGGAGGATCGATGCAGTACCTTTTGATCGAATTACTGTAAATCTTGCGTACGTACTTTCTATTTATAATTGCAAGGCAGTAAGAAACTGAAAGTTAGATTTTGAATGGGAGAACCCATCTTCGATATCATATAGAGTTTAAACGATGCAAAAAACTAGGGGTTTCCAAGCCACATGTGATGCCCACTTCTGTTTTTCACCATTCAATGCTTAGTCCTCCTGTTTGGCCACATCCGAGGATGGGTTCTGTTCATGTCTGCTCGCATCACACTCACACCCACATGCTCCCAGCTTCTCATGCTTCATGGTGGTCCTTAATTTCCCTCTCCTTTCTTCCCCGTCCACTGCTTTAAAATCTGCCCTTGCCCTTCCTGCACCTTGATTCCTTCCATTGCTAGCTGGCCACTGTTCCAGAAAAAACAAGGCCAGTCCAAAACCCTACTGCAAGGCAACTCACATGCATGCAATATTTCTATATCAGTAGTATTTGAATTATAATAAAGTACACATTTTTTTTAAACCTATTGGAATTGCAGTAGAATAATTGTTCAGATCTTGGTCAGAGTGGGTATGCATTCTGTGGACCAGGATGGTAGATGACAGTCATTTTAGTAGTCTGGGGTTAATTTCTTAAAGTACTTGTCAACTTGCCATCCCAATCTGTGTGGGGTTTGAACTTGATAGATCCAAGAGTCATGAGATAAGGCATATTTGCAGGCTAGGGTGTTACATTGGCTGGAGGGTGTGCAAACTGCTTTGTATCCATCCCGAGGTCTGAATTCCCTGGATATATTGCTCTTTCCCCCACTGCTAGTATCAAAACCTCATGCCTCACTATTATTATTTTAGCATTTAAACTTGGGCTTTTGGAGTCATCAACAGTTTTATAAGATTCACATGCACCATTCCTATCTGCTGTTCACTCCCAAGTCAATATACAAGTCCACCACACTTTTTTTTAAACTTGGCAGATGTGTTCACATAACACGGAAATGATTCTGTCGTTCTCTTGGTGAACACATATGCCCTGCAACTTTGAGCATCATTATTTTTTCTAGAAAGCCAGACAGCTAGGAGGAATCTAAAAAAATATTCCGATGGTATAAAAAGAAATGGATAGTGCGTGATATGCATTACACACAAACAAACAAGAAAGTCGTAGTGTATATCTAGGAAATATAAGTATACTTATTATACCTGCTCTCTTGTTTAAAAGCCACGTGCTGATGTGCATGTCCTGTTAGACCACCAAATCCAGTATAAATAACATGACTTACTAGTTTCAAGGTTGCAGATTATTTCAAACAATACTATCTTCCTCTATGTTGTGTGTTCCTTCCTGCTCATACTTACTGATATTGCTCACTTGCCAAAGCTTTCTTGGAGAAATCAGTTGTAAAAACCTTAACTTTAGTATGTACAACACTCAGATGTATCTGGCATTTCGATACCTACAGCTCATGATGTACAACTGAGTTCACCACTGTTGCAGATCAGGGGTTCGTTTTTCTCATCGATTTTCTTTTGCTCATGTTAATCATTTTGTACTTTCTGCACTGATACTTGACACTCCAGTTCATCTCTCACTCCAGTAGGTTCCTACACACTTAAGATCCAAGGAATATTTCTTCAACACATGTTTACGTTGCCATTGGTGAAAAACTGACTGAAATATTCTAAACATGGACGATACCATCCAGATTCTCTACATAGTAGCCTTTTCCCTTCTACTAACTTGGTTATCAGTGGAATCCCTGAAACTGAGAAGAGTCTCGGATTGTGAAGGGATCACAGGAGCAGCAAGAACAGCAGAAAGAGCAGCGACAGCTTATCCTCTGATAACTATTTTCAGTGGCATCTTAATCTCCATATCATATATTGCATACTGTATCTACAAGTTAGGAAGACAAGAAGCTGTTCCATTGGAATCTGTTTTCTCGGCAGCAGCTTGGATCTTGTCAACTGCCTTTGCAATCTATTATAAGCAAAACGCAGTTGGAGGAAATGAAAGGAGCTGGCCTTTGGTCCTTATTTTCTGGTGGACATCCTTTGGCCTTTTCAACTCATTCATTGTCACCATCTTTCTCATCAAGCATTTCAGAGGAACAACACGACTGCCTGATTTCTTCCCAACTGCAAACATAGCTGATTTCACCACCTTTCCATTATTTGTCATCTTGGGTGGTAGTGTTCTTCTCATGAATTATAAGAGAAATCTTCAGGAGCTTGAGCAGCCTCTGATAACAAAAGTAGACTCTGGCAATTTTATCGACAATTTTGCTGCAGCAGGAATTTGGAGCAAGCTCACCTTCCAGTGGCTGAACCAAGTCTTCAAGAAGGGCCAGATACAGAAGCTTGAATTGTCACACATTCCTTCAATCCCTGAATCAGAGACTGCTGAAAATTCTTATTCTTTGTTGCAAGAATCGCTTCGCAGGCAAAAGACCAAGACCTCTTCACTTACTGAAACTCTAATCCGTGCTATATGGAGACCTCTAGCAGTAAATGCAATATTTGCAGGTAGAGATACATCTTATCCAAAGCTTAAAATGAATGCATTTTAAATTTGAATAGGTTCTGAAATTTTGTACAAATTCTTGCAGGCATCAATACGTTCTCTTCCTATCTTGGTCCTTTGCTGATCACCAACTTCGTGGACTTCCTATCTGGAAAAGGCACAAAGATTGGAAATGGCTATGGCTACAAGCTCGCTTTCCTCTTCTTTTTTGCTAAGACTGTCGAGTCACTTTCCCAGAGACAATGGTACTTTGGTGCACGGAGGATAGGTGTGCGAGTTCGTGCAGCTCTCATGGCTTCCATATATAGCAAGTCTCTTATGGTTAAGTACTTGAATACCAGTAGTGGGGAAATGTTAAACTTTCTTGACGTGGATGTTGAGAGGATAGGAGACTTCTCTTGGTACATCCATGGAATATGGCTTCTCCCAATCCAGGTCTCCTTAGCCTTGCTCATTCTGTACAGGAACCTTGGTGGAGCTGCTTCAATTGCCGCTCTGATTGTGACAGTGCTTGTGATGGTTAGCAACATCCCACTAGCAAACCTGCAGGAGAAGCTACACTCAAAGATCATGGAAGCAAAGGATTCAAGAATAAAAGCCACCACAGAGGTTCTGAAATGCATGAGAATTTTGAAATTGCACTCCTGGGAGAATGTCTACCTGAAGAAAATCTTCCAAATTCGAGACATGGAAAGGTGTTGGGTGAAGAGATATCTATATGCATGTTCGGCTGCTGTATTTGTGTTTTGGAGCTCTCCTACTTTTGTTTCAGTTATCACCTTTGGTGTTTGCATCATCACAAAAACACCTTTGACCTCTGGTGCAGTTTTATCAGCTCTGGCAACATTCAAGATTTTACAGGATCCCATCTATAATCTACCAGAGCTTGTCTCTATGATTGCTCAAACAAAGGTCTCGATTGATCGAATTGAAGACTTTGTTAAAGAGGAAAGCCAACAAAAGTCAATATGTCACAACAGTGTGAAAGACTCTAATGTGTCTGTGGAGATAGAGCCAGGGGAATACGCTTGGGAAGCAAACAATTTAATAAAGCCCACCATCAAAATTAAACATAAGATTAAGATAAGAACAGGAGAAAAAGTTGCAATTTGTGGTTCAGTCGGATCAGGTAAGTCAAGCTTGCTTTGCAGTATAATTGGAGAAATTCCAAGGACCAGTGGAGCAGGGATGAAATTGTTTGGTTCAACAGCTTATGCTGCTCAAAGTGCTTGGATTCAAACAGGCACGATCAGAGAAAATGTTTTGTTTGGGAAGAAGATGGAAAGAGGTTTTTACAAGGAGGTTGTAGAAGGATGTGCTCTAGATAGAGATATTGAAGCATGGGCAGATGGAGACATGACTGTTGTGGGAGAAAGAGGAATAAATTTGAGTGGAGGTCAAAAACAGAGAATTCAACTGGCAAGAGCTGTGTACAGTAATTCTGATGTTTATTTGTTAGACGATCCCTTTAGTGCAGTAGATGCACATACTGGAGGACATCTCCTCAAGGTATAATATTGATAGTGTTCCGTTACATACCAATACCTCAAAAAATGCACACATGCACCTAGTGATGTTTTTTTAAGTAACATAATCAAGACCAACATGGTATGAATAATCTGCTACTTCATTGATGAACGTCTAATCAACCTATTTTTCAGCTTTCTTGGCCAGGAAAATCAGTAGAGCTGACTTAAATCTGGTTAACCATGCATAGACAAACAAACTTTATTATAAAAATTATCATATTAAATAATATTAGTAAGCGCATAATTGCATATACATCTTGATTTCTAGCAGACAAAATATTTGCTTGTAGCTGCAAATCTGCATGGCAACCTTGTTACTCTACGTTCTTCCATAAGTCAGTTTAGAAATCTCTCAGCTTGTGATGTTCCCCCATGATGAAAAGGTACAGTATTTAATGACATGCTTATCGCTGACTTAGACTTCAATAATCAGGAAATCATCTTGACTTTGCAGGAATGTCTCATGCGGCTCTTGTCCAGTAAGACTGTCATTTTTGTCACCCATCAACTGGAGTTCCTGAATTCGGCAGATCTCATTTTGGTAGTACTCTTACCTTTCCTTTTCTGTTATGAATGAATACTTAAATTTAGTTGGCCAGGCTTACTTTGTTAGTGAACTGATACACTCCTAAAGGCTGATGATACATCAAAAACCGAGTATTTTTAACCACCAATTCTATGTTATACAAGTCTACAAATGCGTGTGCTCAAATAAATTCTAAAGGAAAACTACTAAATATTGAAAATTTTCCATAATTAACAAGAACAACTCCATTCTGTACATGACACTTTATTAAACTGAATTTTGAAAATAAATTGACTTCTTACCAAAATCTTCAGGTAATGAAAGATGGACAGATTGCTCAACATGGAAAATATGAAGATTTAATAACTGATGCTGATGGTGAGCTTGTACGGCAATTGACTGCACATGAGAAGTCTAAAGGCCAAGTTTCACCAGCAACAGCACAGGGTTTACAAACTAATGCAACATATCAGATTAAACAAACAGAAGTTACAGAAGAACCAACCTACAGAAATAGGAGGAACATTGATCATCAGGAGAGAGCTTCTGGAGAAGAACCAGAGTCAGGAAGGGTGCAGTGGAAAGTATACTCCACTTTTGTCACCACAGCGTTCAAAGGAGCTCTTGTTCCTGTTATCCTGCTTTGTCAACTTCTGTTTCAGGGACTACAAATTGGTAGCAATTATTGGATTTCTTGGGCAACCGAAAAACAAGGAAGAGTCAGTAAGGAAAAGTTGATGGGAGTATTCATTATGATGTCATTAGGGAGCTCTATTTTCGTCCTGGGAAGGGCTGTTTTGCTTGCTGCTGTTGCTATTGAGACGGCTCAAAGATTATTTGTGGACATGACAACGTGCATCTTCAGGGCACCTATTTTCTTTTTTGATTTTACGCCTTCTAGTAGAATTCTCAACAGGGTAAGTGCCCAACTACAACACATTGATTTTATTTAACTTTTCACGGAGTTCACAAACTATTCATATAGGCATATGCTGCAATCATGTAAACAGACATTATAATGTTACAATCTCTGTTCAAAATTAAGAAGAAAATATTTAAGAATCACCACTTATCTAGAGAATTTGATAGTTCTATTACTTTCATTGCAGTCTTCTACAGACCAAAGTGTTGTGGACACCGACATTCCCTACAGATTGGGAGGATTGGCATTTGCACTTGTACAGCTACTGGGTATAATAATTATCATGTCTCTAGTTGCCTGGCCAGTCATCATTCTATTCCTTGTGGTTCTTGCAATCTCTTTTTGGTATCAGGCAAGAAAACAAATCTTATTCTAAATGTCCTTTGTATTACATATATTATTATACCGCAGAATATATCATATGATCCAAGTTTCCACTATTAAGATTTACAAATTTGAAATCAATTTTGGATGATTACCCAGTGCTGCCTGGAAGGAATATCCAAGAAATAATATTTTTCTGATATAGGCCGTCTATATTGACCAAAGGTAGAAATAGAGCTATTGGTAGACTAGAGCCATCTTGGTTGTGAATGATGGATATGAACCATATAATTGTAATCATGTGGTCACAGTTGCAGACCATTTTTTTTCATAAGGAAACCAAAGAAAGGAATTCCAACTTATATACAGTTGCATGATAATGACCATGTAGTTTTTTGCATGTCTATATTTGATATGGTTGTAACCAACGGCGGATATACAGTAGGTCCTTACCCAACACCCAAGAAAGGAGGGGGGGAAAGGAGCCCCAGTGTCAGTTCCTAGGCCCCCTGGCTTAAAAACCCAGGTCTTAACCATTGATCCAGTAGCTCAAAAAAATTTCAACATGGGCTTGTATTTGCAAATAGAAAATCATTCAAGACCAAGTTAATATTTGTATGCGTGGTGACATCAGCCAAAACTTGAACTACGAATTTCCATTTATCTTTTTATTTGACTGCAGGTTTATTACATAAGCACAGCCAGAGATCTAGCTAGAATGGTTGCCAACAGAAAAGCACCAATCCTCCACCATTTCTCAGAGTCCATTGCTGGAGCTGCTACCATCCGCTGCTTCAATCAGGAGAATCGTTTTCTGAACAAAAACCTTGCATTGATAGACGACTATTCCCGCATTACATTTCACAATTATGCAACAATGGAATGGCTCAGTATTCGCGTAAACTTCCTCTTCAACCTCATTTTCTTTGTTGTGTTAGTCATCCTGGTGACTCTTCCAAAAGCTGCCGTTGACCCCAGTAATCTCTTGCTCTCTCAATATTTTTTTATTTAAAAAGTTCTACACTCATAGGGATTCGAATCCGCAACTCTCCGACTGAAGTAATAGTTACGGATCGAACGAACCATGCTTTGCTCGGTTCACTCTCTCGATGTGTCAATACTCCTTCTGCATATTTCACTTCACCTGATTATAGATAATACCTTACATATGCGCATGCACTAGCATTTTGTGCATTCATTTTCATAAGGCCCGTGATTACATTTTGTCATTCAGTAAAATTCTAATCATAATGAACTCATAAAAGCTGACCAAAGAAATCTGGATTTCAGGCCTTGCAGGACTTGCCGCAACATATGGTCTGAGCTTGAATGTGTTGCAGGCTTGGGTTATATGGAATCTGTGTAATGTCGAAAACAAGATGATTTCCGTAGAGAGAATTCTGCAATACACAAGCTTACCAAGTGAAGCTCCACTGGTGATCAAGGAACGTAGACCACAACCAGACTGGCCAAGACCTGGAACTATCAAGCTAGATAATCTCCATGTTCGTTACAGACCTGGACTTCCTATGATCCTTAAGGGGCTTAGTTGCACATTTCCAGCTAAAAGGAAAATCGGGGTTGTGGGAAGGACTGGAAGTGGGAAGTCAACCCTAATTCAAGCTCTTTTTAGAGTTGTTGAACCATCAGCAGGAAGGATCATTATTGATGGTGTAGATATTTGTCAGATAGGTTTACATGATCTGAGATCTAGATTAAGTATAATTCCACAGGACCCCTCCCTGTTTCAAGGAACAGTTAGGACTAATCTAGACCCTTTGCAGGAGCATTCAGATCCAGAACTATGGGAGGTAAATTTGCCATTATTCGCTATTTTTCTTGCTTTCTGAAAGGACCACATCACTAAATTTTGGAAATTTTAGGCATTGCGTAGGTGCCATCTTGCGGAAATAGTGATGAAGAACCAGAGGCTTCTAGATGCACCAGGTATTTTCAGTGCCAGATCAAACTAACATGTCTAACTAACATCATTTCATATTATAAGCATTGCAGGAAGAAGAAATACAATAGTTGATAAATTAAATAGCTACTGAGACATATGGGAAAGCATTTAAACATGTTTACACCAGAAATATGTTTTAAATAGCCGAAGTGTTGCAGTTTGAAAGGCATACCTTCTGGTATTTGCTGGAGCGAATCTCGTCCTCCAGTATTGTAAGCATGCGATTTTTCATAGAGATTCTTGTACTGAAAAAAGGGCCTTACCGCAGTTGCAGAGGATGGGGAGAACTGGAGCGTAGGTCAGAGGCAGCTGGTTTGCCTTGCTAGGGCTTTACTGAAGAGAAGGAGAATTCTTGTGCTGGATGAGGCCACAGCTTCTGTAGATACTGCAACAGATAATTTAATTCAGACCACAATAAGAGAAGAGACCGGCAATTGCACTGTCATCTCTGTGGCGCATCGAATAGCAACTGTCATCGACAACGACCTCGTCCTTGTTCTTGATGAAGGTATCCAACGATTTGTTTACAGAAATTTATATAGATTAAGCTTACGTATGTTCTGCTGTAAGCATTAAGCAAGGTACCAACTTCCCCATCAACATAAGTACATAACTGACAATGAGTGCTGTGGGAACTTTAAACTCGACACAGTATTCGAATTCGAATCCATGTATAAAAATTCACCTAAATCGATAACAAAAAAAAACATAAGTACATAACTGCTATCTCTCTATGATTATTACGACCAGAGAGAATTTTCGATATTTAAATTGGTTTTGACATCTGCCATCCTTATTAACCACACCTGAGCTTCTATTTCATGGTTCAGGCAAAGTTATGGAATATGATACCCCCAGGGAGCTTCTTCAAAACAATACATCTGCATTTTCGAAGCTTGTGACACACTTCTTAAGGCATTCCAGCAGCAACAACCACTCGGCACTCACTCGAAGGTCACAGGGATGATGATGGATATCATATGATTCATTCACAAAACTAGTGTACACTAGAGGTGGATATCATGTCCGATACCACCATTATTTTTTCCAAAATTTTCGTAAAACTATAATTTGATCTTTCTTTTTTCCCGTTTTTATTGATATTATTGTTTAGGCTGCTAACGACAACCAATGGTTGAATAGTTTGAGAATGTCAAATTGTAAAATATTTTGCTACAACAAATGCATGCGAAGTAATGGCTCGCAAAAAGCACACGTTTCCTCCCCTCTACGTCCCCAAGTTTCTTGATAACAGTGCTCACAGAAACCCTAGCCATCGTCGCCTCCCCTTTCGCGGTCGTCCCTTGCCCTCTGGCGATCTGCCCCGTTGCCATGGCACTTGATCTGGTAGACTCCTGAAGCAAGCCACTGCGTTCAACTGGGGAGTCATCAAATCTCGACTGTTGGAGGACGACGATCTCCCGATGATGTCGATCCGTCGCAATAGACGGTGTCGAGTTAGATCTGGACCCTGGACAGGCTCGCAGCCTCCCCCTCCCTCCTGGCCGGTAAGCACCCTAGGGAAGCTCCTTACTTCCCCCCTTTCTGATTCCGGGAGTCGATCTGTCCCCCCTCTGGGATTCTGTTCTCCGAATCCTTAGTTTTGCCCTTCCCCTGAGGTCTTCCGACTCAGTTCTATTAACTTGAATGTAGCATTTGTTGATAGATCTTACTATTGCTTTGCTCACTTACGTAACATTGATATAATTATTGATAGATTTATATGTGTTAAAGAGATTTATCCTTGTTGGCTTAATAATCTTGTTTGTTGCCGTCTGAGTGAGGATTTGAGATCTATCTATGCTTTTAGCGAGTTTATTCTTCCTTCAGTTATGTTTTATGTTCCTCCTTGGCTACTCCGCCGGCAAGATAAATCACCTAGTGTGGTTTCTATTACGACTCCGGCATGGACTTTGGTCTCGTGTCCTTTGTCTCATGATCCGAGGGTTCATAGAGATTTATTTTTTTGTTCGGAGTTGTTATTTTCCGACTCCAATCCGGTGTTTTCCACTGCGCACCGACTGATTTGCCGGTGGGCTTTCACCGAAATAGCCTCGGTTCCGTTCGTCTCTGGGAGACGAGGGGTCGACACTCTTCTCTAAGCTCTGACACTTCATCCATTAATTCTTCTGTCGTCTCGAGTTCTGCGTGGGACTTTTCTCTGTACCGTCCCCCAACATTTATTAAGGAGCAGAAGGATTTATCCTCACCTGTTCCTTTTTGTCAAGGTAATCACCCTAATAATTGTAATTATAATAATGACTCTCTGTTATCCTCCCCTTACTTCCCCGTTAATGATCTTACGTGGCAAATTCACCCTCAGAGCTTCTCGAGCGCGTTGTCAGATTCTACCGCTTCTCTGTCAAAAGTTGTCAGGCCTTCTCTGACAGCAACTGCTCCTGAGGATGTGTATCGGCGTTCTCTCTCCTCCTGCATTAATGGCTAGGCGGTTCTCTACGAGAACAAAAATTCTTTCTCTCCTTCTACCCTGACATGCATTAACTACCCTCGATCCCCCACCTCTAGCACGGAGATTTGCTACGATTGTCATAATCCTGTTTCTGTCCCTCTCCCCCACGGCTCTCGTTTTGCCGTTCTATCTTCTCCTCCAGTTCACAATTCAAAACTTCTTCGACACAAAGCTTCTTCTCACTGCTCTGGTGATTTTGAAGAAGAATGGTGGACTACGGTCAAAAGCAAAAGGACTCTCTTGCCTTTGGTAAGTTTTTGTCACGCGAATGGCTGCTGTTTTACCTGTGGCCTTCGTGGTCATTTAAAAAAATATTGTAGATACTCTGGTGTTTGCTACAAGTGTAACTCTCCCTTACATTCTGTAGCAATTTGCAAATTTTTTCAGGCACACGATATCTCATCTTCTGTAGTTGCTAATATGGCGGGTCTCTCACCCCACAATCCTACTATTATCCCACCCTCTGACGAGACCTGTAATCTCTACCTCTCCTTCCCCTGTTGTACCATTGTCACGGCACATTCATCACCACTTACCAAGGAGTCCTTAGAACAGCACATCTCTAGTATCTGGCCTCCTAACTCTAGAGTGGAAGTTAAGGACTTCTCTCCGGGGAAGTTTCTTTTAATATTCCAGTCGCCCTAGGTTAAAAACGATACCCTCAACCTTTATGGATCTTCCCTTCAAGCCCTCTCTGCATCCTTTATACATTGGACCTCTAACTCCAATGCATTCTTTACTCTGAGAGAGTAGGGAATTTGGATTAGATTAGAAAGGATCCCCCACCACCTATGGTCCATAGAAGTCTTTCGTCATATGACTTCTGATTTTCCTGACCTCCTGGAGGTTGACCTATCCATTGACCGGGTCAAGTATCTAGGCTTTCCTAGAATCAGGGTTAGGATTCATCAAGATAAGGAGATACCTGATACGAGGTGTAACCATGCCGACGAGAATGGCGAAATATGCAAAAGTCGGCAAAGTCACGGCAAAAATATAAAATATGCAAATGCAGGAGTCGCCACCTAGTCTATTCAAATGGAAGACGAGGAAAACCATATAAAACATGAAAATCATGCAAAAACAATGGAAAAGGTCTTTGTAAACCAGAAAT